>JAIUCU010000194.1:0-91753 GCA_020226215.1 Sindora glabra
ATGTCAAAACTTTAACTAAATGAATCCATAGGTGACCTCATAAATAGCTATATGATGAATTAATATCAATAACTTAGAATAAAATGTTGAATTCAATATCACCAATAACCTTTCTTCTTATTCCATTAAAGGTTTTTACAACTATAATTCTTGATCTTTTATGGGATTCATCTATAGGATGCTTAAACAATGTTAATTTTGATATCACATTTAAAGATAAGCCATTATCAATGAGGACTCTCGCTATGATGTGATCTTTACACTTGATCAAGATGTGGAGTGTTTTGTTATACCTTGTTCTTTCAGATGGTATCTCATCATCAGTAAATATAACTTAATTATTTATAGTGACATTATTGGTAATGACACCAAAATTTTCACTTATGATATCCTAATAAGCATGAGCCTAATCTAATACCTTCATTGGCACTTAGTGATGTGCTTTTTAATTTAGGAACATAATAAAGAAATTTAGTATGTGTTTGATTCAATTGCTTAATTACTTGATAATTGCTTTGCTTTGTAGGTTTCAAGAACTCATAAATTTCTTCCTCAGTCACATTCTTTTCAATATCTTAGACTCCTATAGGGCCGCTTAACTTCTTTTTATGACTACTTTTTGTAACAACATTTTCTATTATCAATTTACCTTTTCCTTTTCTTTGGCTTTCCAATTCTTTTAGGGTGTAACAGTGATCATTCTGGCTAATTTCATTAATCCTAGAAATTTCATTGTTGCTTAAAGTTAGAATAGGTGTAGCATGAGAATCATTATTAATAGAAAGAATTTGACATGCATAATCCCACAATACTGCATTTGTTTTCTTGTATGAAAAGAGACCTGAAACTTTAACTTGTATTAGCTTTAGATTCTTAAGTAAAGACACTAAAGGGACTAATAGGCATGCTTTCTGATTAAAGTCAAAGGCTTAGGAATGAACAAAGATGCTTAACTATTTCCCACTTCATTAATTTCTTAAGCAAAAGGAAAGCTAGAATCTTTAATTGTATCAATACTAACATCTTTAGTAGTGTAACCTATTTGAACCAATTATCATCCATCAAGCCTTGAAGGATTTCATTAAAGCTAACATAATTTTTAATGGAATGTCCAATTTCACTTCCAAGAAATTCATAAATTTGTTCATAGTACTAAGCCTTCATTTGTGATGACAAGTGGACATGTCATGTTTCCTATAGGATTTTGAAAATAGTTCCTATTAACATCTTTATCTCAAATACTTTCCTTTTAATGTGCTTTATTATTTCTCCATAAATGGTATTAACTTTAAAGTGTTGGGATAAGAGATAAAAAAATGCAACAGAAATTAATCGATCCCAGTTAAAGGATCTATACAAAACATTAGATTAGAGTAAAGATTTAGGAAATACCTTTCCAATGATTCAGGGACTTGTTCACTAATCACCCTTTTGACTCTTTTTCGGCCGAAAACTCTGAGGTATCTACATGAACCAATAGATCACCAGTGAATGTTCACAACCACTAATTCGAATTCTCTTCTTTTACCTTATAGTGCTAGTTACGTCTTTTCAGGAGTTATGGTCAAAGAAGGATGCTAGAATTTTTTATACTTTAGGATGCGTGAATAATAATGTTTATTATTACCCAACAAGCCTATTTAAATAGGCATATAGAAAATCCTAACTAATTTAGGCTTTATTCCATACATAATTATAGGCTCATTATTGGGCTTTATAATTATAACATTGAATTCCTAAATATTAGGCCCAAATAATTTAGTTCATAAATTCCAAATCCATTAGGTTCTAAGTGTACTACCCTACAGGCTTTCATTACATTAGTAATGATCATAAATCACATTAATGATCATAAACAATGAGCAGTGTCTAGTAACATATCATTGTTACCCAAGTAATGAAAAAATCAGTGATTTGACGAACCTATATGTGATCATCATCTATGACTTTTTGTCCTAGACATTTAGATTAAGCATGAAACATGGACTATGTCATTTCTGTATAGCCTAATCTAAAGGTTTCTTGATTTCTAAGTAAGCTGACTGAAGCAAATGTAATTGACATACCATGTTAATTCATCTGAGCATGGCCATGCATTTTATCAACTTTACTTAATCAAAAGGCCCATAAACATCATTCCTGTCATATAGGAGGGAAAAATTTCATCTTTATCACACAAATCTCTCTGCATGATAGATAACATATCCAATAACTACCCTTGCATTCACTCAACCATAGTAACATAGAATAGTATCAAAATATAAAACTCACATGTAAGGAACCTTAGTGATCTCAGGTCAAAAGATCATATTAATAATGATCATTAAGAATCATTCATGACACTTATATAACGATCCATGTAATATTTTTAGGGTGGGTTAGTATAGTATACAAGTTCTCTAACTTGTACTCATGTGTAGACTTAATATCTCATGTAAGTCATCACACATGCTAGTCTTAACATTTAAAAGTAACCCAATCCACAATAATATATGACTAGGGACATTTAAGAATATAATTATTTTAAGATTATTATTATAATTAAATATATTACGCTGATAATATATGTATAGATATGATAATTGGAATTGCCATCAAAATAACACGATTCAAATTTACAATTATTTATATGATTAGTTTTAATGATATACACTAACATAAAGTTTCCTTTTAATATGCTCTATTGTTTCGATAAAGTGCCTTATAACCCTTGCATGGTAATCATATCATTCATTTGGATTATACCATCTTGGATATGGAGGTTCTATAGGTTTTATCAAGGCTATAGCCAATTTGCCATCTTATAAAAGTTTAAGAAGAAGCTCAATGTAAGATATCGAGATGTAGTTATATTGTATAAGCTTTCTTTCTTTATCATTTCAAGTCCTTCTTTAATTAGCAACTTGGTAAGGGTTCTAGCTTGAAGGTTGAATTATTGGAGAGCTTCCATTTTATGCTCATTATGGGATATAATAAGGTTGTGCATATGGCGCTTGAGATGCTAAAGCTATATATGGATAAGGCATGTGATAAGATTGGAATAATTGATTAGCATATGGCTATTTGAGCTTTGTTTACCTTGCTTTTTGCCTTTCATCGTGATTGATATTATGCATTTCGCCCTTCCTTTTTCCTACTAATTATTAACTTTTTCAAACTTGTATCTTTATTTGAGTTATCGATTATCCTACTAACTTTTATACTATATTCAATTCTTTTATGGATAGTCACCATATCAGAGAAGTTGGTGAACATATTACCAATCATTTCATCATAAAAAAAGGCATAGTTTGCTAATAAATGTTGAGATCATCTCTTTGTTAGATATGGATGGTTATACTTTAGCAGTCAAATCCCTCCATCATTGTGCATATTCTTTAAACATTTTAGTGGCTTTTTTCCATGTTCTACAACTATGCTCTATTCTAAGCCATGTTAATATTATAGTGGTATTGACTTAGAAAAGGATTAGCTAAGTCTTTCTAGCATCGCACCTTGTTTTGATTAAGATTGACTTACCATTTTGATGTAACATTAGTTAAAACTATCTTAGAAGAAATGAATCAGTAACTTATCATCTTGAGTATAAAATCCTATTTTTCAATCATAGGATGTTAGAAAATTCATTGGACATTTGGTTCCATTATACTTTTCAAATTCCAATACTTTGAATTTAGGAGGAATGACCATATCATGTATGAGGATAACTCTATTAATAGGCTCTTTCTATTGCTCACAATCTTTCTTCAAGGATTTTTCATCTTCTTTTTACTTTTAAGGTCTTTAATAAACCTCTATAAAAAATTCTTAAATTCTTCTTGCACCTTCGGATCATAAAGGTTAGAAATGTGGTCTAATACATGCATGCTACCATTTGATGCTACCAATTCTAAGAAGTAGAATGGAGGAATCAAATAATAGTAATATTGCATTCTTAGTGGAGGTTATGGAACTAACTTAGCTTTTGGAGGAGGTATATTACCTTTAGGTAGAATTATGCCTTATAGGTGAATAGGATTTTAGACATCAATGGAAGTATAGATAAATGGATACATGAAGGTGCTTGGGGTGGTACATTCTAGTCTTGATTCTAGTTTTGATTCAAAGGTGTTCCTTTTTTAGGCTTTTTTTGTCTAAAAACAATAACATTTCCATTATTATTTTTAGTTGCCATTTTAACTTATCAATATGCTTTTTTATTTGTTATTGATTTTTATCTATTTCTTTTGTGATCCTTGTTAAAGAGCAAGTCCAATAGGGCTAACATAGAAGCAAGGTTTTTCTTTTGAGATAAATTATACAACTTAATCTTTTCAAAATGAATGAATAATGGGTATGTATATGTTCAAACAATGCATGAATGTAATGACATGTTATTTGAAAATGATATTACTAGAAATTTATCCATTCTATTTCATATATATATATATATATATATATATATATATATATATATATATATGATTACACAATTTATTGCTATTTATCATAGACTTCAAGTTTTTAGTAGAATTAATAGAAATGCTCTTAATATTTGCTGATATTGAAAAGGAATTTTTGAACATCACTTAGTGGCAGCTTTACTTTCATTTCCTAAGCTATCTTTACCTTCTTTCAAGCTTTTTTAGTGACTATCCTTATTTCTGTAATCAATTTATTTTCCTTTTGTTGAACCTCATTAGATCTATTCTCCATTTCTATACTTCTTTGGTACTAGTAGTTATCATCTCATAATGGGTTATTATGCAATCTTAACTATTAAATTGTATTATAATGTGCTTTTAACCCCTAATGTAAATCTTATAACCATAATTGAAGGTCAAGCTTCTTATTTTCATATTTGTTACTCTCTTTTTTTAATGTTTTCTTCAAGATCTTGACATTTTTTGCTTGAGCTCCTTTATTTTATGATGTGCCTTTTAAAGCTTTTGATGATGTTTAAAGGTTTTTTCTTGGCTTAACTTCTGCAAGTTTTATACCATTTCATTAGCTTTGATCACTTTATTAACCCATATGTCTTTCTTACTTGACAACTTATTTTTAGCAATCATTATAGCTTATTTCTCTTGAGTTTGACTAGATGTCACTTTATACTTTGCCTTTGCCTTAGCTTGGTAATTAACTAGTTAAGCAAACAAATACATTATTGATTTAAAGCCTTTAACCTTAGGAACAATGAAGCTTTTTCTCATATTGGCTTGTTATAGTAAATATTCATCAATCATTACATTAAAGAATTGTCTAGCTTTTACTTAGTGTACTAGCTTACAAGTTTCAATAGCCTCTATGATTTTTGGCAATGCAAGTTTATCTTCATAAGTGTATTACATGTTAAATAACTTATGGGTTATTAGAATAAATTATTTAGACCCTAGTTATCTTCTTACCATGGAAAATGTATAACTAACCACACCCCAAAGACTAACAAAACCTAATTTTTTTTTGCATATTTATATATGGTTGAAACATGTCACATCTAAAGAGATCTCAATAAGATTTCCTTAAGTTCTTTAAAATAATTGATTCATTAGTTCTAATTTACATCAATAAATTCTTACAAAAGATTCTTATTTACATAACGATATGGTGTAAATTGAACCTTAGAGTATTAAAAGCAATCAATGTCAGGGAAGTGACTAAGATCTATACCACCAACAACTAAGCACAACCCTTGAATTAACCTTTTCCTTTCATCTAATAATGATTAAATGGTCTAATTATTTCTACTAAAATTGTTAGGATATGATTAACTTTATGCTTGATCTTTTCAAATAATTTAATTACATGCTTATCTATATGTCCTTTCACTTTGTGAAACATGATCAAGCCATAAATAGAAAAAGCTACTATAGCTAAACCATGATTATTATCAATGTGTTCTTAGGCAAACATCAATGGGTAATCTATAGGTAAACAATAACTATGCTTTTTATTCTTCATGTGCTTCCCTATTTTATAAGCTTGAACTCCTATCATTTTTGGCATTTGTCTTATAGCCATTTTGCCATCATAAAAATATACCTTATCTTTTATAGTAATTGCAATATTAAGGAGCCCTTCGTATTCTTTAATAGTTTGAGTCATGACATGTTGATTGAATGTAAAGTAGCGATAAAATTCCAAAAGTGTAACATAGCTTTCAACATAGGAATATTGACTGGAGCAAACAAAAGATGTGCAATATTTCCATACTTGTATTTAAAAGCATCTTTCCTTTTGATCTTATGCTAAATTATTCAAGGTTTCAAATCATTTTTCTCAAAACATGTTTTTCCCACTTTAAATAATTATGGTGCATTCCCTTGCTAAAGACAACCTTTCTTTTTTTTTATTAAATAATCTTGGATTCTTGCAGTACTAATCCTTGAAATTCATAATCAATTGTAGATTTGATACTTTTTTTCATGTTTTGAACAAGTTTAAGTGATATAAAAGACATTTAGTGATATCTATGTATGATGAAATGACTGATGCAAAGATGTTAGGAGCAAAAACAACAATTACATTCAGTTGAGCAAGAATAAAATCATGGGTTAAACCATTGAAGTTTAATTTCTAAAAACAATAATCACATTGAGATGAGCAAGAATAAAATCACATTTGCTTAAAATTTCTTCTCATAGAATAGATTTCTCTCTAATAAGGTGCTTATAAGTTTATTCTAATTTGTTCCTGATTTAATTTTTATAACACCTAATTGATAAAAAGTCCCTACATTGCCTTTATTGTTGCCGCCATAAGCCAGCAAGCCCCTTAATCCTCACCCATGATAGGTTACAAATTGAAAGTGTTCAATTTGAGTAAAAGTTTTTCATTAGCATGCATGGAGACCAATAGTCTCATGAAGGTATCGTTACTTTGCCCCCAACTAATCCTAAAAGATAATATAGAGCTCAAGTAAGAAGCTTGTGATATGTGTGTAAGATTAACAATGCAAAGTGCATAAGAGGGAATATAAATCATTCCATAACCTTCATGTAGCTAGTTTATAAGGATAGCCATGATGAAACAAACAAGGAAAACACATATGCAAAGAAAATAATAATTTAACATGTACTAACAAAATTAAAAGTTTAGATAAGAAAAGAAGAAACATAGTGGCATAACTTTGATTAGTTCCCATTAAAGTCACCAAATTGTTATGACATGCCCATGTGGCAGATATGAAAGTGAGTTGTTTTCTACCTCTCTAAGTTAGAATGGTGTGATTGAAACATCCAAAGAAGTTTGAATTTTAAGAGTTTAGATTCAAAAGTTTGTTTTGTGTAGGAAAAATTTTAATATCCTACAACATCCTTTTAAAGAATAGTTACCTATTAATTTTAATTTTATCTTTTAAATGAATTTCAATGATCTTTATTATAATATATATATTTTTAAAAACATGATTGTTATATCCCACCTTTTATTTTATAATATCAAAATAATATGTAATTATTATAAGGATGAGTTGTGTAAAACTATTAATATTTTGGACAATCAATATATATATGTGTGTGTGTGTGTGCACACACATACGTGTGCTTATAGCGATTGCTACGAAGTAATGTTTATGAAAATATTTTTTTTAAACAAAATTAAAGAAAGAAAATTTTTAAACATTGCTTTTGTAATGCTATGATAATACTTATGCATTCCATTTAATTTTATTTTTAATATTTTATAAAAAATATTAATATGATTATTTTAATTTCAATTAATTTGGTTATCAAATCCATCCAACTTCATGAAAGGATTTGAATAAAAGAAAATACCTCAATAATATTAAGTACCATTATAATTACACCTACAATTAAATTACTTAACTTCAATATGACATAGATAAAAATTTTATTATTTTTGAAAGGTTTGAAAAACAAATGTTTCTAATATAACTATTAAAGAAAGATAAAAAATTATTTTAAATGATTTTATTTTTTAAAATTATATTATTAATAATTTTTAGAGTACATTTTTTTTAATTTCATAGCCAAATTTGAATAAAGTAATTGTTTAGGAAAATTGAAATCATATTTATTGTACTAACAATTAATTTTAAAATTATTCTATCATCATAACATTTAAGTTTGAGCAAAATAAAGTTGCATAAAAATAAGGACAAAAGAAAATTAGTTTTGAAATGATAATTCTCTCTTTATTTTTACAATTAAATTGTTAACATCAACTAGGAATGACACAATAAAAATAATTATATTTATGATTATTATATTACCTTCACAGTGATATCTATCTATCATCAATATTATGGCTGACAATTCAAAGAGAAATAATGAAATAAATGTGTGTAAAAACAATAATAGCTAACCTAATGTTATAATTTTTAACTAATAAAGCAAGAGAGAAGGATCACTAGGATGGAACACGTACTGTATAGTCAGTCCTATCATGTTATCAATATCAAGCCCTTCCTGTAATGTCCTGAATATTTAATTCTATTATTTGAATCTCTAAATTCTGAGGCTGTAGAAATGAAGAGCATGATTGAATTAGTTTGGTGGGTGAATTTTAAGTTGAAGGGACTTAAGTGTAAAGGTAAACGAAATTTTGAAGGAAAAAGAGATTGTAGGAAAAGAATTGATTTCCATAAGCAGTATAAATGATCAGAGGAGGTTAGAAAATCCTAAAAAGGGAAGTTGTCTAAGTCTGACAGTGTAAGGAATTTTAAACAGACAGAAGCCCTATGGACTAATTTGCAAAAGTGCAAAATCGAGTGTGGTTAGAGTGTAAATAATTAAGGATTTGGGATTTAATATAAATAACCAAGAATTTGGGGTGCAAAATGTGATTTTAATTAGTGTGACCAATAGACTCATGACAAGTGTCATTGTTAGAAAAATAATGACAAGAATAGCCTTACTAATTGTGAAAATGGACTAAAATACCCTTGAAATTTTCAAAAAGGACCAAAATGCCCCTAGAAGCTTCATGAAAACTCTACCTTCTTCTCCATTTCTCCAAAAGCAGCAGAAATTTCCATGAGAGCAAGCTTGGATGTGTGAGAGAGAGAAGGAAGAGAGAGAAAGTTTCTCTTAACTTTTTCACCTAAAAATACCAAGATTTAAGCTAAGGTGTAGAAGGGAAAGTTGCTCTTCTCATCAAGCTTTATCCATTGGTGTGCTTAGATTGAAGAAAAGCTCAAGTTTGATTAAGTTTGGGGAGCTCCAAGTGAGGATTTTCAAGTTGCACCAAGAGGTAAAAATGTTCTCCTCTAAAAGCTCTTTAATATACTCTTTGTAGTTTCTTGAAATCTTGATGTTGGTGTGGTCAAGGGTGATTGAACATGGAGTTTAGGATGATTTGAATATGTTTAATGGTGTTTTAGATGTTATTATGTTAAGCTATGGCTTTGGTTTGGTGTAAAAACAACAAGAAACCATGATGTACACACTTGGGTTTTAGAGGCATAATGGTGCATGTGTAGATTTGGCATGATATGTTTGGATCTTGGCTAAATAGATGAAGTTAGAATAATTTTTATGAATTATTAAGCTTATGGAAGATGAAACTTTGAATTGTGAAAGTGTTTGTGTGCATTTTTCCCTTTTGAGAAGCCAAAACCATGAATATGGAAAAGAAGGAAGGAAGGAGTTTTAGCTGTTTAATGTGTTTTTGGAGGATCAGTAATGTACACGGGGTAGAACACGGCCCGTGTTGTACCCCGTGTTCTTCGTCGAAGGCTGATCAGTGTGCTACACGGGGTGCAACACTCCCCGTGTTTACTTCAGAACTGAAGGGCAGTAAGGTACACGGGGTAGAACACGGCCCGTGTTCACCCCCGTGTTCTTCTCTGAGCAAGCCAGTAAAGCCTCGAAGTGATCCAGAAAGAAACACAGCCCTGAACACGGGGTATGGGACCCCCGTGTTCTTTGTTAAGTAAACTTTTTGGCTTTAATTCTTCATGTTTTGCATGGTTTTACTCCTATATCCTTTTCTAATGTTCATATGTGTTATTTCAAAGCTTGAAAACAAAGTATAGAGCATCTAAGTATGCATTTATTTAAGTGGAGGAAGTAAAGAATACATGGGGTTTAAGGAAAGTGATGATGTTCTAATAAGAACTATGATGTGTATTTGTATAGACTAAGGAGTGACAACTTGGAAAGGCAAAGAGGAAGTGTAAAGGAATTTTTAAGTGAGGGCAAAGGAAACATCACATTGGAAGCTTGTAAAAGGTAGCTAGCTTTATCCTTAAGCTATTTTCTATTTACATGATTTTTTGTAGTTTATGCCATTGTATGGAATATGTATGAAATTGTTGTGCACGCATTCCGGGAAGACAGTAGAATACTGTGTTTGGCCTATGGCTCGAGTCCCCGAAATGATAATGCAATTGTTATGGCACAACCCGAGAAGACAGTAAAATACTGTGTTTGGCCTATGGCTCGAGATCCTCGGGGATAATAGTGCATTGTTGTGTGTGGTACCTATGGCCAGACACCTCGGGAAGACAGTGTGATACTGTGTTAGGCCTTTGGCTCGAGAACCCCGGGAAGACAGTGAATTGCTGTATGAGGCCTAGGTACGATTATCTATGATGGCCATCTAGATATTGATATAAGTCCTTGAATGGGCTTGATGATTGTTGTGTGCAGTGCATATTTCTTACAATGGTATGGTATTGAATATGATGATAAATGATTAATTGATTTCGAAACATATATCTTATTTGCTTAAGAATCTGGAATGGCTTGATATATTTTTATGGCAATAGCTAGCTCCTGGGAAACTTTGTTTCTTATGTTTTTCTGTATTGTTACTAACCATTCCAGGTGATACTTCCAAAGGCTCTCATGATAAAGTTCAATGTTGTAAATGTAAAAGAAGAAAAAAAAATGGTTACATAGTTGGTGATATTGTATATGATGGATTTACGATTTGTAAGTTGAACTCTTTTTGTATAATTATATGACTCTTGCTCATGTTGTATGAAATACAAAAATTTGAGATATTCCGAATTGGTTTGGAGTAGATGGCAAATTAGTATGTAATAATTATCTATTAAATGAGGAATAAGGCGTTAATAAGTAAGGGAGTTACACTTCCTTTTTGGAATTTTGCACTTCTACTTTCTTTGTTTAATTTTCATAAAATGAAAATAAAATATCACTAACTTTTTTATTTTTTATAAATTAATCATTTGAATTTATCATAAATTAAGAAAATTATCTTCAAAATATTAGCACTACATTTATTGCCCTTGCAATTTGGATTCTTCCATTTTAATTCCTTCCAAGCAAATGATTCTTTTAAATATATTGATATAATACACACTGTAGATATACATGCTAATTTAACAGGGCGAAACAAATTAAATCATATAAAAATGTATAATATAATTTTTATAGATTTTTTTTAATTTAACCAACTCACTCAATTTAACTTCTAAAATATCTTACCCCAAAAATATTAAAATAAATTAAATTTTTATACTATTTTAATTTGTTCTATTATAGATATCACACATAAATAATATCTTAATATGTACAAATAGCGTCATGAAAATATAAATTAAAGTAATTTCTTTATAAAGTAAAAAAAAGTTTAAAAATGTATATAGGTGGAATAAATATAGTGCATAATATCATTCCATCCTTTATTTATTTTAAAATAATCTCCCTTTCTTAATTTCTTTTTCAACTTATTACTTCTCTTACTATTTCTAACTTCTCTCTTCTTTATCTTCTTTTCTTTTTTCGTTTGCAACATAAGTTACACTCTAAAACAAGGTAAAAAATTTTTTTAACTCTTTGCATCTTGAATTTTCATTCTTTTATTTTCCTCAAAAATAATTTCTTTTGAAAACAAATGAAAGACATGATTTCAATCTACTAAGTAAAAATATTGTAATTTATGCTTTATGAATGAGAATGGAAATTTGTGATTGTGTTTGAAGTTATTTCTAAAATTTCATGGACATGAGGGCTTTTGATATCTTAAGTATGAGATTTTTGAAAAAGAAAATAAAAAGATATGTATATTAGAATAAAGAATTTTTATAATTGGTTTTTCCTTTATTATCTCTCATTTCTTTTCATCCTATTCTTTTCTTTGTCTTCTTAATTCACTATCTTTTCCCTTCTATCTTCTTTTCGGTATGGTTCCCTTCCTCTCTTTTATGTATTTTATCTCTCCCTTTTAAATGGTCCTTACTCCCCTTCTTATAGGGAATATTTTGGCAACCAAATCCTCACCAGAGATCCTTCATTAATTAATTTGCCAAAAAAATCAAAGATAGATTATTTGCTCCATTTGATAAATTGGAAAGGAGGGCTATAAAAAATTGGCTTTTCCTCCCACTACATATTTCAGAAAATTAAATGTTGTTAGATTAAGAAAACTTCATAGGTTGCAAGGTAAAGGAGGTGGAGAGTATTAGCTTGCTTCCTTTTTTTTATCTTTTTATATTTTATATTTTTTTATTTAAGCTTTACCGTATGTGTTATTTTCTAAACAAAATTGAGGATTAATAAGTGGTGATATATTCTTGAATTTTATAATTAGTATTGTTAGCCTCTTATTTTTATTTTTGTTATAACTATTCATCCTTATTCACTTGCAATGTCAAAATAAATAAAATTTTTAAAGTTAATTAGTAAATCTCACCTTAATAATGTTAAATACTTGCTTATTTTATATTGTTTTCTTTCCTTTCACCACTTATTTTATTATTATGTATAAAGAAAGGGGTGAATAATTATAGTAAAAGCAAAAGTAAAGGACTAATAATGCTACTTAGGAAATTTAAAGGATATAATAGTCATCATCTTTATAAATTAGCAACTAAATGTTATATATTAGTCCTGGTAATATGCTTGAAACTTCTTTTATAATAGTATGACCATTAAAGGGTGAATTGAGAATTTAGTAGATGAAGAGCCATTATCATGGCTAACTTTTAGTCATTATGGTGAATTTCTTATTTTTAATAGTCAATGTTTAGGAGGGATCTTTGTTAATTGGATTGCTTTTAGGTAAGGCTAGCTTGAGTTAAAGATCTAATGCTTTTGCCCTTGATAATATGATGCATATTTTCAGAACTTGAGTTAATCATGCTTTCGTCTAATTAGACTAAATTTAGTTAGTCATTTTGGTCATTATCACTTACCTCCCTCTTCCTTAGGGGTGAATGGAAAATGGTCTCATCTTTACATGATAGGTCAAAAACTATCATCATTGAATTGTTTTTCTTTTTGTGCATTTGTTGCCCCCACTATAAGACTTAAGAATAAAAGGGTTTGGCTAGGTAAATCTAACTTTCCTTGTAACATTTTTCAAGATTTTGATCAAATAATCGATTTAAACCTTGCATATCTTCTTTATTTATTAGCACTAGCTTTTAGGTTTGACATGGATATAACTTTTCATGAAGATTTTCATCCTAGCCCTTTATTTCCTCTTATTTGGTAATTTATTTCCATTGCTATTCTTTAAAAAAGGAAAATTATTTAGCTTCTTGATCCTAGCTATTAGGTATCATCATTTGTAATTTCTAAGATTTCATCACAATTGTTGAAGGATAGGCTTTATATTTTTCCTTTAATGCCTTTTCATCATTTTCTACAAGATTTCTCTAAGGTCTTTTAAAGCATTTAAGTTTTTTTCTTATTGTGTTCATACTTCTAGGCATGTTCTTTGCTTTATTGTATCTTTCATTTCATATTTCACGGATATGTGTTATTTTTTTGTTGATTAAAGTTCTTTAGTTGATTCTCTAGTATTATGCTTTTCTTGTTTCTTATTGAAAATTACTAGCAAAATGTTTCATGTGTTGTATTTGATTTAGGCAGTTCCTATGAAGTTGCCTTTTTCTATGTTTGTCAAAAAAAGCTAGTTGTTCTATTTTTATTTCTATTTGGATTTTAGCCTTCAACTTTCTTTCTTAAAGGTTGCTTTCTCGCTTAATGTCTACTGAACCGAATACCTCATCCACTTCATCCATTTCATTTAGCTTATCAAACTTATGTTTATTTGATTAAGTTTCTCAATGTATTACCTTCTTCCTGTCATCCTCCATTCACTGTCTATGATTATCTATTCCTTTTTTTGAATAAAAGCAGCTTATTAGTTTTATTTTTGCTATGCCCCTTACCATTGTTATGGCTAATTGATCTTACTCTAACTAAGGTGAGGATCTCACTTCCTGCTTAGAGGGCTACCTTGAATATTTAAAATGGGTGTATGTTGATGTGAAGAATATTCTTACATTTGATTAATGGATTTTGAAGGATGTTATTTCTAATCTTTAAATTACTATCTCATTATTGTTGACATAGGAATAGAGTTTATACCTATAGAGAAGGATGAACAAGCATATTATTTTGACATAAGTTCCTTTTTTATGTTTTATGATGATATTGTTTGTTGGGTAGACACATCTCATTACCTTTCATGCCTTTTTAACAACAATTAATAAGATGACTAAATGTTTGTTCAATGCAACCAACTTGGAATACATCTTATCTCATTAGCTTATTTTAAGACCTTTTATGATAAGATAAAGCCGAAATCTTGTAACTTGGTGATTTTTTCTTATTTCTTTACAATTTCCCACCAGAAAATGGGGGATGGACATATATTATGCAACAATATAATTGCTTTTCTTCACCAATTTGATAACTAATGTCAAAGGGTAAGGTTTAAATGGTAAGTGACACTAAAATACATTGGATTTTGAATGGCAAATAACTATATCCTATTAAATAGGTTAAAGGATGTAAACATTCTGCTCCTTCTATGCTTTAAAGTTTTAATGCTATAGATTAAGACACCAACATTTAGCTATTATGTTAAGTCTAAGAAAAATTACTCGATATTCATCTTGTTCATAGTATGTATTTTTCTTGATGCTTTAAATATTCTTTTTTATTGGTTTCTAAATTTCTTGCACATTTTTCAAATCATTGGTGACTTTGTCATACTTCCTTTTACTATGGACCCTATTTGAATGACCTTTGTAAGGAACACTTATGAGGAGAAAAAGAAAGAAAATGGAGCAATCTCTATTGCTTAGGCTTAAATGCCTAAATCAAAGAGAGTTGAAGATATTCTTGTTATAACCTTATAACTCCAGGATATTTCCAAAGTTCTAGTCATGGAAAATTTGCTCTTATTTGATCAGACAAAGTCAATTTCAAAAAAGTCAAAGCAAAAGAAAGATCTTGAGATAGCCACCAAGAAGCATTTCAATGAAGTAGTGGCAGAAAGTGTGGATGTTCATGATGTTTAAGAGTCAAGTGAAAGGTTTCATTTTGAAATGATTCTAGTTAAAAAATATCATGCTAAATTTGGTGATGGCTCAACCTTACATATTTCCATGATTGAAATTAGGTGGGCACTTGGAACAATCCTTAAGGCTATTTCTAAATGGAAGAAAATAATGGTGCTTTTTTAAAAAGCTAATTGGAGATGACTTAATAGGATCTTGCATTTGCTTAATAAAATTTACAAAAGAATGCATTAGAGCTTCTTGATTCTAA
Source organism: Sindora glabra (assembly GCA_020226215.1). Classification (NCBI taxonomy): domain Eukaryota; kingdom Viridiplantae; phylum Streptophyta; class Magnoliopsida; order Fabales; family Fabaceae; genus Sindora; species Sindora glabra. The sequence goes on from JAIUCU010000194.1 coordinate 15,477, forward strand.
CAAGAAGGAGATTAATCTAGATAAGAAACTAAAGGAGGAGCAAAAGAATCATATGAATTTACAAGTAAAGAAATAGAAGCTTGAGGCCCTTCTTGAGACTTATTGCAAGAGAAAGATAGAAAGGGAAGCCAATCCAAATAAAAAAGATAAAGAGATACAAAATTTGAAAATTCAAGTCCATGATATAGGTTCCAAGTTGTTCAACATTCAAGTCAAATGTTGACTACTATTTAAGATGGGATTTCACTTAGTTGTTGATTAAATAAAGCATTTCAACCTTTCTCTTCTGATTAATGTTTTGTTACTTGATCGTGATTCAAAATTGGCAAACTTAATGGAGAAGGAGGGGAATGCCTTTTAAGCTTTGTAATTCTTTAAATTCTTTTTGTACTCTATTATAAATTCTTCATAGATTGATCAAATATTATGATGAATTTATAAATTTATTTTGCTTAATCATCGCTTATAACATTGAAAAGGCTTATTTATTTATTTTTATTGTGCTCAAGGTTTTGCTTACAACCTTTTGTTGTCCCATTTCATCTTTTTCGATAGTCATATTTTATGTTTATTGAAAAGTTCATTCAAAACTATATTTTGGAAATTTTATTGACTTTTTCCAAAGGGTTTATTCTAATTTTCCTATTAATGTGATTTACTCTAGTTTTTAAGTTATTCAGGCTTCCCTACCAAAAAAGCCTGCTCAGACTTTTTGATATGTGTTGTTAGGTAGGTTTTTTTTATGAAAACTTATTTATTTATTGAATATGATATAGATTTACATAGTATTATTTCAAATGTGTTGCATTCCATGTATAAGGAATGGATATTCCATCTTGTATTTCTAGTTCGTAGGCACTATTCCTAATATTTTCTTTGACTTGGAAAGGAATCTCCCATTTTATGGCCAATTTTCTTTCACTCAAATTCTTTTTTAGGGTTTTCCACCAATTTAATCATTAGAGATACTTTCTAGAACTTTTTCTTCTTGACCTGCTTATTAAAGTAGCTTACTGGCTTCCTTTTGTATTGTTTCGTATGGATATAAACTAGTTCTCATTCTTCAAAGGAAAAAAATTAATTCTTCTTTTCATATTTTCTCATTCCTTCATTCTTTATAATGTTCTTTCATTTTGCTAATTCCTATTAATTCAATTGGAATTATAGCTTCTGAGCTATATATTAACATAAAAGGAATTTCGCATATGGCTAACTATAATGTTGCCCTATGCATCCAAAGGATGCTTAGCATTTTTATAGTCCATTTTCCATTAGCTTGTTCTAGATTTTTTTTAATCCACCAAGTATTATCTTGTTAGCCAGTTTGACTTGTTTGTTCAACTATGTGTGTTTATAAAAATGTGAACCTTCGTTTGATTCCTCATCTTTAAAGATTGAAAGGATAAGTAAGATAATAATTACTTAATGTAGGATAACTAAATTTCTAAAATGAGGTAAGTAGGGTTTACTTATGACAAAAGCTTGAAAAGCTTTTTGCAATAAACTAAGTTCCATTATTGAATGTTAAAGCTTTTGGTGGGTCAAATCCACAGGAAAAGTAGTTAGTATTATCTAAGAGTATCCAACCAGGTTAATGCTTTGAATTTTACTTCCATATGATGGATTTCCAAGGAAACTTCTAGCTATTCTTAGTTGTAATGGTTGCAAGTGGTTCAGCTTCAATTTACTTTATAAAGTATTTAACTACCTCCACTAGATATTTAGTTTATCATGCAGCTAATAAGAGTGGTCAAAGAGTATTAATTCCTTATTTTATGAATGGCCAAGGAGCGGAGACTATTTCCATTAGGATTGATTTTTATCTTTTAACTTAGATCAATTTTTGGCACTTCTCATAGCTCTATACAAATTCTTTTGTCTCTTTTTTCATTGTTGGCCACTAATATCCCAATCTTAGGGCCTTTAAAACTAATGCCACTCTTGCTAAGTGGCTTCCATATATGCTTTCATGTAACTCTTGAAGAACATATTTAGATTCTTCATGATGTAAATATCTTAATATTTTTAGATTGAGGCTTCATTCATATAGTTTATCACCTTCTAAGTACCTATAGGATCCTTGCCTTTGGATTCAATGAACCTCAGTTTTATCATTAGGAAGTTTCCTTCTTTCAAATATACTTGTATAGGGTTTATCCCTAAGTCCAATCGGTTTATTTGTAAGATTTCCTTTTCATCAATCTTAGGGATTCTGATTGGCTTTTAGATAATCGATTGATAATTTCCTGCTTCTTTCACACTTGCTAGCTTTGCTAAAGTGTCTACTTTTTCATTTTTTGACATGGGAATTTTATTCAACTTTTATTGAAAAAATACTTAAGAGCAACTTCATTTTTCCACATACTTGACCAATAAAGTTCTTTCACTTCAAACTCCCCTCATATTTAGGCTATCACTAGGTAGGAATTGCTAAAGATTTGAATCTATTCAATAACTAATTTGTTAGCTAATCTTAGTCTTGTAATAAGTGCTTATACTCAACTTGATTATTTGTGGCTTTAAATTTGAATTTTATTGAATATTCTAATTGGATCCTATTTCCTTCTAAGATTATGCCCACTCCACTATCATTTTTTTAAGGATTGAATGTGTAATGTCCCGAATTTTTAATTCTATCATTTGAATCTCTAAATTTTGAGGCTGTAGAAACGAAGAGCACATTTGAATTAGCTTGGTGGGTGAATATTAAGTTGAAAGGATTTAAGTGTAAAGGTAAACGAAATTTTGAAGGAAAAAGGGATAGTAGGAAAAGAATTAATTTTCCTAAACAGCATAAACGATCAGAAGAGGTTAGAAAACCCTAAAAAGGGAAGTTGTCTAAGTCTGACAGTGTAAGGAATTTTAAACAGACAGAGACCCTATGGACTAAATTGCAAAAGTGCAAAATCGAGTGTGGTTGAAGTGTAAATAACCAAGGATTTGGGATCTAATATGAATAACCAAGATTTTAGGGTGCAATATGTGATTTTAATTAGTTTGACCAATAGACACATGACAAGTGTCATTAGTAGAAAAAAATGGCAAGAATAGCCTTACTAATTGGTGAAAAAGACTAAAATACCCTTAGAAATCTCAAAAAGGATCAAAATGCCCTTAGAAGCTTCATGAAAACTCTACCTTCTTCTCCATTTCTCCTAAAAGCTACAGAAACCTCCATGAAAGAAGCTTAAGACGTGAGAGAGAGAGAGAAGGAAGAGAGAGAAAATTTTCTCTTAGCTTTTTCACCCAAAAATAGTAAGATTTAAGCTAAGGTGTAGAAGAGAAAGTTGCTCTTCTCATCGAGCTCTATCCATTGGTGTGTTTAGATTGAAGAAAAGCTCAAGTTTAATCAAGTTTGGGGAGCTCTAAGTGAGGATTCTCAAGTTGCAGCAAGAGGTAAAAATGTTCTCCCCTAAAAGCTCTTTAATGTACTCTTTTTAGTTTCTTGAAATTTTGATGTAGATGTGGTCAAGGGTGATTGAACATGGAGTTTAGGATGATTTGAATATGTTTAATGGTGTTTTGGATGTTGTTATGTTGATCTATGGCTTTGGTTTGGTGTAAAAACAACAAGAAACCATGATGTACATACTAGGGTTTTAGAGGCATAATGTGCATGTGTGGATTTGGCATGATTTGTTTGGAATTTGGCTAAATTGATGAAGGTAGAATAATTCTTATGAATTATAAAGCCTATGGAAGATGAAATTTTGAATTATGAAACTGTGTGTGTGAAACTTCCCTCTTGAGAAGCCAAACCCATGAATATAGAAAAGAAGGAAGGAAGGAAGGAAGGAAGGAAGGAAGGAAGGAAGGAGATTTAGCCATTCAATGTGTTTTTGGAAGATTAGTAATGTACACGGGGTAGAACATGGCCCATGTTGTACCCTGTGTTCTTCTACGAAGGCAGATCAATAATGTACATGGGGTAGAACACGGCCCATGTTTACCCCCGTGTTCTTTGTCAAGTGAACATTTTGGCTTTAATTCTTCACGTTTTGCATGGTTTTACTTCCGGATCCTTTTTTAATGTTCATATGTGTCATTCCAAGGCCTGAAAATAAGATATAGAGCATCTAAGTATCCTTTTTGATCATTTTGCACATAGAATTTAAGTGCATTTATGCATTTATCAATGTGGAGGAGGTGAAGAATACATGAGATTTAAGGAAAATGATGATGTTCTAATAAGAAGTATGATGTGTATTTATGTACATTAAGAAGTGACAAGTTAGAAAGGCAAGAGGAAGTGTAAAGAAGTTGTTAAGTGAGGGCAAAGGAAACATCACTATTGGAAGCTTATAAAAGGTAGCTAGCTTTATCCTTAAGCTTTATTTTCTATTGACATGATTTTCGCTATATTTTGCCATTAAATGGAAAGTGTATAAAATAGCTGTGTGTGCAACCCGGGAAGACAGTAAAATCCTGTGTGTGAGGCCTATGGCCCGAGTTCCCCGGGGTGATAATGAAATTGCTGCGTGCGGTACCTATGGCCCGAGTACCTCGGGAAGACAGTGATTTCCTGTATGTGATGCCTATGGCCCGAGTACCCCGGGAAGACAAAAAAATTTATGCGTGAGGCCTAGGTACGATTATCTGCGATGGCCATCTAGATAATTATATAAGTTCTTGAATGGGCTTGATGATTGCTATGTGTGATGCACATTTCTTACAATGGTATGGAATGAGATGATAAATGATTAATTAATTTTGAAATATATGTTTTATTTGCTTAAGGATCTAGAATGGCTCAATATATTTTTACAGTGATGGCTAGCTACTGGGAAACTCTGTTTCTTATGTTTTCTGTGTTATACTAACCATTCCAAGTGATGCTTCTAGAGACCCTCTTGACAAAGGAGAGTAGAGTTTTGAAGTTGTATTATAAATAATTATGTGGTTGGTGATATTGTAAATGATGGATATATATTTTTATAAATTGAACTTTTTGTATAATGACATGACCCTTGCCTATATTGTATGAGATACAGAAGTTTGAGGTATTGTGAGTTAGTCTAAAGTAGAAGGCAAATTAGTGTGCAATAATTACCTATTTAATGAGGTTTAAGGCGTTGATAAGTAAGGGGAGTTACAGAATGCGTGTCACAACATGCTAAAATTAAATATTACTAGTTTAATAAAGAGTTTCGTAGTAAAAAGGTGATAAACCAAGTTGCTCCTTAGTGATCCACTTGATATATCTTTTATTAATTATTTACTAATTATAATTACCTAATTATTTAATCTTTTTATATATTAAAAGTAGAAAGAAGAAATACAAACAAAAGTAAAATAAAAATTCAAACAAAATGCACATAGAATGCATATAAAATTTAGATAGTATGTAAAATAGAATGAATACAAACTAAATTAGGGGGTTGATTCAAATTTAAGACAAATGCACTAAACAAAGTAAATTACAAAAGTAAAACAAAAAGAAATTCAATATAGCAAAACAATTGATCCATGGATTTGAGAATTCTTAGTATAAATTAATCATAAATCATAATATATTTAATCAATTGAATTAATTTTTCAAATTGAATTATCTGGAACCTTTGCAATAATTTATAAATCTTACATTAAATGACTATCGAGAATCTGATCAATTAAAATTAGTAGAATCAAGCAATCACTATAATTTGTAAAGCTAGATCAAAATTAATTTGAAAATAGAATTTAGTTAAATTAAAGGATTAAACAAGAAACCACTAATTTAATCTCTTAATCCTTTATTGCCACATGAAAAATCTTGATTAATAACCTATAATTCAATACAAAAATAGATAAAGATAAAAAAAACTCAAGGTTGAACACAAATATATTATACTAAATCAACATTTAATACATAAAATTTCAAGCAATTAGTACAAAGAATGAAGAAAAGAGGAAAATTAATTAGAAAAAAATTAATATTACAAATTAAGATCTTTTAATCCAAATAGAAATGAATCTTAAAATCCTTGAATTAACTGAGGATTTAGCTTTCCATGGTTAAAGAAGAAGACTTGAAAAATAAAGAAAGGTTATCTTTACTAAATTATGTAGGAGTAAAAAAGCTATTCTTACCTTTAAAGGCACAACCTTATATTTGACTTGCTAAACTCTAAAACCTAATAGACCTAAATCATATGCCTCTTAAGATTACCAAGAATAAGACCTTATTAATTTTACAAGCCTAGAACTTATTTTACAAAGTAATATATTAAAAAAATTACAATCATAAAATTTCATAAGTCTTACTTTTGTCCAATCTAAAACCATTAAAACCACATACTTTCATAGAAATCCAAACACAAAATTATAGGGCCTCGTCTTAGGAAGCTTTAGTACTAGTTTTACCTTGACTAAACCTCTGAAAATCTAAACATGTCCTAAAAAATCAAAACTAGCTCGGTTGGGATAAAAATAAGGTTTTAATTTCCTAGCTAAATTACACCTTCTAGATGTGCAAGCTTTAACCAAAATGTAAAATTGTAGATCTTACTTTAAGCTTTTCAATGATATAACGATCACCTTAATTTGATGTCTAGAACAATATAAGCCAAAAGATTGAAACAATTAAAAAGCTAGCATTAATCAAATAATTTTAAATTATTGTAAAACTAACATTAAATTACATAACAATATTAATTCTATAAAATTAAACATATATAACACTTTAAGAGGAATAAAACAGGGGCAAATAATATATACAAAGTCTTTCACATCAAATTCCCTCACACTTAACCTTTATATGACTTCAAGCAAGACATAACTTCATTCAAAATAAAGAAATAAAAAATTATTTTCTAAAAACTTCAAAATCACTAATCCATAAGAAAGAAACAAATAAAGCTAGCAAGAAACATAACATATCATAAACAAAATCTTAACAAACTTGAAACTAACGATCATAGTAACTTTATTAAAAAAAAGTAGATTAGTATAATAGATTTTTACAAAACTCACTTTTTAACTCTTAAGTATTTAGGGTAAGTGTTGCACTCAAGTTTATTCCATGAAATTGCTCTACTATATGCTTGCTAATCACTTAATCTCTACTACATAAATCACATACATAACATAAGTCAAAAGGACTTTATTTAATGTTGTAATGTAGCTAAAAAAAAGTAAAGGAAAAATGATGATATGAAAGGGTGGAAATCAAAGAAAACATTAGAGCACTTAAACTATGAACTTATGGGCTAATCATGAACAATTATAAATCAATACAACAATACAAATTCAATTTCAAACACTTATCAACTTCTTTCTTTTTCCTTTCTTTCCAATTTTTTTTTCCTTTTTGTCACTTTATTTTTTATTTTTTTTTCTTTCATTTTTAAATATTTATTTTTTCCTTATTTTTTTTAATTCAATCAATCCTTGAACTTGAAGTTAATAAACTTTGGTAACATATATACATTCACACTCCAACACTTATTCAAAAACTCATCTCACAAAAATTCAAATGTTCTACTAATCCTTAAGGTTATATAAAGATACTTATTTTCAATTAGGAAAACAGATACTGATGGACTAATTGAAAATGGAAAGTTAATTAAGCTCAAGAGGGCTTAACATAGGTAAAAATTTAAGGTGGTTATTTGTCTCTATTATAAACCAAAAAAATGTCTTTATTATTTTTATGCATGCATGTATAAATGTAATCTTAAAAAATGTTAAAGCAAGTTCTGAAAAAATAAATCATGGAAGAATATCATACAAGAAAGAAATAGAATGTAATATCTCAAAATGAGACAATAGATATCAAGTAAGAAATTTCTCTAGGAACCCTCACTTAGAAAAATCAGTAGGAAAATTAGGCAAAATTTGAAAAAAATCATAAAAGTCATTTAAGAGTGAGCCCAACTAAAATAATTTTAAAATTTTTAATAGGCATCATAATAGCTAAAAATAAAATTAAAAATCTAATAATAATTTTAGAGAATATCACCTAGAAATTTATTGAATTTTCAAAACCCGATAAACCCAAAAAGTGATAAAAAGATTCAAAAATGTAGCAATTTATTTTTTAAAATTTATGGGCTAGCCTAAATTAATTTTTGGGTCCCAAAAGTGATTGTGAGATTCTAAAAATAAAGGCCTAAAAATAATTAAAGATTTAGGGGCAAAATTGTAAAGAAAATGAAATATTTAAGGTCAAATTGTAATAAAGACTTTTTATCTTTTAAGTGGTTTAATTTTTATTTGTATTGGGTTGACTTGGCCTAAGTTTTGGAGACCTAAGTATGAATTTTTAGACATAAAAATGTGAGCACATGGTTGACCTAAGCTTTCAAAAGAAGCCAAGGTGTAAAATGAAAAAAAGAGATAATTTTGAGGCCATTGTGTAATAACCCAACTTAGCCTTTTTGTGTGGCTAAATTTTATTGGCCAAAAGGATCATCATTTGTTACTAGAGTAGCACACTTGGACATGTAAAATGGCTGGCCAATTATCAAAAAATATTTCTCCAAATCTAAGAACAATTAATAAGGAAATTCATAAAATTTGGTAGAATTAGGGTGAAGTTATATATATATATATATATATATATATATATATATATATATATATATATATATATATATTATTGTAGGGCCTTAGAAGTAGAAAAATTCTACTCTCTAACTAGCCCCAAAACATGACCTTAGAAGGAAAAATTAGGAGAAGAGTTCAGCATTGTTCAAGGGTTTCAAATTGCTCTCTAAAGCTTGTAAGATAGCTTGATACTTTCTTTCAATTTCTTCCAAATTTTATGATTTCTTCCCTTCTAAATGTCTAAAATATGATTTATTTCCATGAAGCCATTCTCTTGTTGTGTCATAAAGTCCTTGAAAAACAAAAAGTGTAGAGGTTTAGGTGAGTGATTTTTTTCCCCTACTTTTTTGGCTTTTTCTAACTAGAAGATGATATTATTAATAGTTGGTGTCCTCTATATTGCTCCTTATGGTATGATGATATATGGATCTATTTTGAAATTTTCTAAATGATTTTATGATCATATATTATTGATAAATTGATGTTGTGAATGATGGAAAAAGAATTTATAAAAAATTATTTAGAAAAAATGGAAATAGGAATTTATAGAGATGAAACCAGATACTCTTATATGGTGTTGAATTAAGGGTTTAAGATACCTAGTGTAACTGAAGCTTTGGGAATTTTAAGAATTAAATTTTTAGCATTAAATGGTCATATTTGGTGTTAGGATGAATGTAGATGAATTTAAGAATTTTAAAAAAATTTTAGGAAGGTGATAAGGTAAGTTGATGGTGGGACTCCCAATTTTGTCCATTTTTAGAGCCCTGGACTAGTTAGTATTAGGTTTCATTTTATTTTTCCCATCAAATGAGTGATAAAAATTATGAAACCTTTAAGATACATCATTTGGGATGTTATCAAGCTCATGGCAAAATTTTATGGCAATAGGAGTTAATTTGTCCCGGATTACGTCTTGGATCATTAGATAGGAATCCAAAGATAAAAAGAGAAACAAAGAATATCACTCAAATTGGACTATCCATTAATGCAATTTGTAATGTCCTAAATTTTTAATTCTATCATCTGAATCTCTAAATTCTGAGACTGTAGAAATGAAGAACACGTTTGAATTAGCTTAGTGGGTGAATCTTAAGGTGAAAAGAATTAAGTGTAAAGGTAAACGAAATTCGGAAGGAAAAAGGGTAGTAGGAAAAGAATTTATTTTTCTAAACAGTATAAATGATCAGAGGAGGTTAGAAAACCCTAAAAAGGAGAGTTGTCTAAGTCTAACAGTGTGAGGAATTTTAAATAGACAGGAACCCTATGGACTAAATTGCAAAAGTGCAAAATCGGGTTTGGTTGAAGTGTAAATAACCAAGAAGTTAGGATCTAATATGAATAATCAAGAATTTAGGGTGTGATATGTGATTTTAATTAGTGTGACCAATAGACACATGACAAGTGTCATTGTTAGGAAAGAATGGCAAGAATAGCCTTACTAGTTGGTGAAAAAGGACTAAAATACCCTTGGAAATGTCAAAAAGGACTAATATACCCTTGAAGCTTGATGAAAGCTCTTCTTCCTTCTCCTTTCTTCTCTAAGCTGCAAATCACCTCCATGAGAGCACCAAAAATGTGCAAGAGAGAGAAGGAAGAGAGAGAAAGCTTCTTTTGACTTTTTCACCCAAAAATAGTGAGAATTAGGCTTAGTGGTAGAAGGGAAAGTTGCTCTTCTCATCAAGCTCTATCCATTGGTGTGTTTAGATTGAAGAAAGCTCAAGTTTGATCAAGTTTAGTGAGCTTTAAGTGAGGATTTTCAAGTTGCAGCAAGAGGTAAAAAAGTTCTCCTCTAAGAGCTCTTTAATGTACTCTTTTTAGTTTCTTGAAATTTTGATGTTGGTGTGGTCAAAAGTGGTTGACCATGGAGTTTTGGATGATTTGAACATGTCTAATGGTGTTTTGGATGTTGTTATGTTGATCTATGGCTTTGGTTTGGTGTAAAAACAACAAGAAACCATGATGTACACACTAGGGTTTTAGAGGCATGATGGTGTATTTGTGTATTTGGCATGATTTGTTTGGAATTTGGCTAAATTGATGAGATTAAGATGATTTTTATGAATTATGAAACTTCCCTTTTGAGAAGCCAAAACCATGAATGTCGAAAAGAAGGAAGGATTGTGTTTTTGGAAGACTGGTAATGTACACGGGGTATAACACGGCCCGTGTTTTACCCCGTGTTCTTCATCGAAGGCTGGTCAGTATGTTACACGGGGTGCGACACTCCCCGTGTTTACCTCAGAACTGAAGGGCAGTAAGATACACGGGGTATGACACGGCCCGTGTTCACCCCCGTGTTCTTTGTCGAGTAATCCAGTGAAGCCTCGAAGTGATCCAGAAAGAAACGCGGCCCTAAACACGAGGTTCGCCCTACCCCGTGTTCTTTGTCAAGTGAACAATTTCGTTTCAATTCTTCATGATTTGCACGGTTTTGCCCCCGGATCCTTTTCTAATGCATATTTGTGTCATTCCAAAGCCTGAAAATAAAGTATAGAGCATCTAAATAAATGAGAAAGCACATAGAACTTGCATTTGTGCATTTATCAATGTGGAGGAAGTGAATAATACATGAAGTTTAAGGAAAATGATGATGTTTTAATAAGAATTATGATGTGTATTTATGTAGACTAAGAAGTGACAAGTTAGGAAGGCAAGGGGAATTGTAAAGAAGTTTTTAAGTGAGGGCAAAGGAAACATCACTATTGGAAGCTTTTAAAAGGTAGTTAGCTCTATCCTTAAGCTCTGTTTTCTGTTACATGATTTTCTGTATATTATGCCATTGTATGGAATGTGTATGAAATAGCTGTGTGCGCATCCCGGGAAGACAGTAAATGCTGTGTGTGAGGCCTATGGCCCGAGTTCCCCGGGATGATAATGCAATTGCTGTATGTGAGGCCTACTGCCCGATTACCCCGGGAAGACAGTGAAAATCCTGTGCATGAGGCCTAGGTACGATTATCTGTGATGGCCATCTAGATATCTATACAAGTCCTTGAATGGGCTTGATGATTGCTGCGTGCAATGCATATTTCTTACAATGGTATGGAATGAGATGATAAATGATTTAATTGATTTTGAAATGTACAGTTTATTTGCTTGAGGATTTGAAATGGCTTGATATATTTTTATGAAAATAGCTAGCTACTGGGAAACTTTATTTCTTATGTTTCTGTATTGTTACTAACCATTCCAGGTGATGCTTCTAAAGACCCTCTTGACAAGGGAAAATAAAGATTTGAAGTTGTATTAAAAATAATTGTATAGTTGGTGATATTGTAAATGATGGATGTGTATCTTGTAAGTTGAACTTTTTGTATAATGACATGACCCTTGCCTATATTGTATGAGGTATTGTGAGCTAGCTTAGAGCAGAAGGCAAATTAGTATGCACTAATTATCTATTTAATGAGGATTAAGGTGTTAGTTAGTGAGGAAATTACACAATTGATCAAGAGTTATAAATGGATCAATTTTTTTTTATTTTTATTAGAGATTTGGAATAGATGGATTCTCTATCCGACCAATTTTCCTCATGGGATTTTGATGATAAAGAAAGAGAATTCTTGGTTCAAATTATCCCTTTCCTGTAACAAGTCCCAGGGGAAAGGGGTTACTAAATTTATACCATCCATGATTTCATATAGAATTACAAGTCAAACTAAAGCAAAATACTTTTTCTTATTAGGTGTGATCCATTGGACATAGAGCCAATTTTTAAATTTTTTTTATTCCTTAGAATTTTTTTTACTACTTTGGGTGGTATCAAGATGCCACTGTGTTAGGATAATTTTTCCATCTCTCTTGGAAAATGTATATCTCCCAAAAAGATTTTTAGTTCCATCCCCCTTTTGCTCTTTTCCAATCAGACCAATTTGCTTACTTGGTTTCTCATATTGACAGTTATTGGTGTATCTACTCCAATGTTACTATTGTTTTGTACCATTATGGGAGAGGATTCGAGTAAAATATGTACTTCCTTGGGAATGAAAAAAAATTGATCTACTTTCATTTAGTATTTTAGCTTAAATTCTTTGAATTCTCTATACTCAGTTAAATCCTCTTTTCTGAAAATGGAATGAAACCTTATAGTCCTATATTTAGTAATTCCTGAACTCTTTTTTTTGTATTGAGGATCATCGAAATAAGCAAAAATACTCTTTCTATGAAAAATACCTATTAATGGTATAAACAATTTAATGCTGAAACCTATTTCGTTCTAAATATACTTGAAATTCCTCCATTTTCATTTTTGAAAATTCAATTGGAGATAGGTGTAGGGGATTTATTAGGTTTTCAAATGATACATAGTGCGATATAGTCAAAATAGGGTATTCTATTTTTTTATAGTAAAAAAGTGAAAAATGAATATATAGCTTGAAAATAAGTAAAACTCATCAATGGACTCTCTCTCTTTGTTTTTTTTCGATCTAATTATTTATGTTCACTCTAGAATAATAATATAGTTTGAAATCCTTTATTTTCTTAACCTAATTTCTCTTTTAATTTTGGAAAAAAATATCTTTATTAATATACTCTTTCTTCTACACATTTAGCACCACCCCATAATGGAGAATATTTATAATAGTTAGGACTAATAGCATAAAAAAATTAATAATCCTTTTTATTTTCATAGGAAAAGCTTTTCCCATATCAAGCACTAATATATTTTTAATGTAAAATTAGATTGGGTGATCATTCCAATTAAAAAATGAAAGCTCGTTGCTTTTTGTTTCCTTATAATTTAAGCCGTCAGGCTCTATCCATTTATTAATTCAACCTAACTTTGATTTTTTGTTCCGAGCCAAGAATTCAAACAAAGGTTTGGATCGGATCTAATAAGAATGAAATATTTTTTGAATTCTCCATTGATACAATATGCTACTTTTCCCATTCATTCCTTTCTAAATCAGTCGACGTCTTACAAATTCTATTGTTGGTATGAACGAATCTATTGCTTCATAAAAATGTGTAAAAAATTGAGCTGCACTTAAAAGCCGAGTACTCTACCATTGGGTTAGCAACCTAAATGAAACTAATAACTGATACTAATATTAAAAAAACTAAGATACAATAGCAATAAAAAAAAGATTGAATTGTATAATAAAAAAATTCAATGGATATGGAATAGAAATAAAAAGATCCATTTATTCATGATCGGATTATATTTGTTTGATACACTGTTGTCAATATTAATGTTGAGAAAAAGCTACAATGAAGAAAACAAAAGAATTATAAACTTTAAATTTTAAGTAGTAACTAACAATTTAATAAATGCCAATTGAAATTCCATTTTATTTACTTAATGTTAATAATAACAAAGTTCGTTTGTAAATTCTAATAAAAAAATTTGAATATGAAAATGTATTCGAATGCTAATAATAATAAAAAAAACAATTATGTTGAATTGGTATACAAAATTAATCGACATAGATTTAAAAGGGTGCATGCGAAAATTAAGGAAAAAAGGGTAGAGATCTAATTTATTCAATTAATTAATATTAATTTTATATTAATTATAATATTAATCAATACAATCTAAATATGGATTAAATAATTAACCTAATCCCGTTTTTTATTTCTTTAAAGAATTATAATGAAAACCACCACATTGAGAGTAATGTATTTATAAACCCAATTACTTAATTTATTGATTTGCTCCTTTTTTCCTATCTGTTTGTTGATTAGGGCAAAGTTCGATAAAAACACCCACCCTTTTTGAAATATCCTGAATAGTTCCTATAGGTTGAGCCCCCTTTTCAAGGAAATCGAGAATAACAGGAATATTTAAATAGGTTTGATTCTTTATCGGATCATAAAAACCCGCTTTCTAAAGATATCTTCCCTCTTTTCGAGATCAAATATCAATTGAAACAATTTGATAAATGACTCATTGGGATAGATGTATGGACATGAACAATACACCCCCTAGAAATGTATAAAAAGTTTGCTCCTCGTACGGGTCGAGAAAATTAGATGATGCCTATGGGATATAATTATATATTTGGATATCAAATAGATCCATAAAATCAAAGTAATAGGAAAATCTGTCAACTTTAGAAATCGTGAGGGTTTAAGTCCCTCTATCCCCAAAAAGCCCATTTAATTCTTTAATTTTTTATCGTATATTCTCTATTTTTTAATGGTTCCAAACTCCTTATGTTTGTTATTCATTATATTCTTTCACAAACTGATCTGAGCGGATTTTTTTTCTTGCTTGTTCTTATCATATTCTTGTCACAAGTTTTGGAGCATGGAATGTAATTGATACGATACTCGTAAAATTTTTAGATCTTTTATCTCTGGTAAACGTACAAATGAAATGAACATCTTATCTTTGAGCAATAGATATCCTTATTGGAATGATTAAAAATACATATCATTACTCGTATTGAATATAAAACTTACAAAGTCTTATTTATTTATTTATTTTTGAAGATCCAAGAAATTTTAGGGCATGGATAATCCTTTGTATTTGTAATAGCAATATTTTTTTGCATTTTTTTATTTTTAGTTGACATACATTCAAGTAGTCTCTTAAAATGAAAATGATGCATCAAGAATGGTCAGGATAGCTCAGCTGGTAGAGCAGAGGACTGAAAATCCTTGTGTCACCAGTTCAAATCTGGTTCCTGGCACATGTTTGTATAAGTATCTATTAATTCATTAAAATGAATATGAGTCAACATCTACATACATATTCATTAGTAGTCTAGATCATCATATATTTTTATCCATCTAGGGAGATATACTAATCCTTATGACTTTTTGATTACATCCATAGCACGAAATTTTTTATCTAGAGCTTTTACACTATTAACAAATTTTTTTCTTAGGCTCTTTCTTTCTTTTTTCATTAGTTCAATTCCAATAATTATTCAATTCATCAAAAAGTTTTTCTATTGTCAAAAGAGACATTTTTCTTTGTATCATTTCCACAACAATTGAGAAACTAGGTAGGTACGTAAAAGATATTTTTTCTTTTCCATCGTTTTGACATGGATAAAAAAAATATTATGACATTTCATTTCTTATAGCGTTTTCAAATCACTCATTTTTTATATATCTAATGGGATGATTACATCATTTAAAATCAAAAATAATATTTATAAGACGTTTTCCAAATTGGAAGATGTCTTTTTCCTCTATTTCATCAATTTTGTACGAATCCTTTCCCTCTTCCAAAAAAATAGGAGCAAAAAGATCTTATTTGGTAAATCTCTTTTTTACTTGTTTATGTCATTTTGTATCCATCTATTTGTTTCTCAATTTCATTACTTTTTGAAGTTTCTTAATTAAAATTAATGGTGGTGTTTTGCCTAAATAGTATAGATAAGAAATAAAAGAAAATACTAATGATTTGAGACATAGAATTTTTCAATTCGGACATAGTAGATTTACTCAATCTAATAAGGATATCTAATTTAATAGAATAATTTTCTTATATCCATACTAATACCAATCTAATCCATTTCATAATCAAAATCTGACCAATTAACTAACTAACAAAACTACTTATTAAGAATTAAATTTATTTGTTGCCGAGAAACATATAAATGTTGACCAATCTGACTAATATTGAACTTGGTAAAAATAAATAATTCAATAATAATAAAATAAGATTATTTACGAATACTTGTTAAATGCTAAAATTATGCACTGAATTTTTCCTAGTGGATTCGTAATTATAAAAGTGTTGGTTATTATTGCAAAGGAAATGAAATAAAAGATATGGTAGAGCTATGATAGTTATTGCATGAGGTCTACCAAATGCTAGATGCAAAGGTGCATAATAGATCGATATGAGCATCATGAATTGTCCCATAACAAAACCAATTATTATTGATACTTTTTTTTTGGTTCCTTCTTCTCCTTCTTCTATAACTTGAGCTTGGAGAAAGAAGAGATAAGAAGGCCTTATGGAGAATGTGGTTAGAAATCCATAATAGAGTTTGACCACAATAACCGAATTCATTATCTTTATGCATAAGGCTACTAGATTATCTAGTATAAAAGATTGAAAAATCATCACAAACCTCCTTTTTTCTTTTCTATTGCAATTTTTAGATTATTATATGATGATTTTTCAACTTTCCATTTCTCTCTCTATATATATTGAATAGAAAATATAAACAATTAAAATATAAATAATTTAAATAATTAAATAATTAAAGTAAAAATAGGTTCTATAGAAATATAGAAATTCATTTTGAATTCATTATTTAATTCTATAATATATTTATAGAATAGATTTCAATAATCTATTCAATAATATATCTATAATATAAATAAAAGATTTGTTTTTGACATGAAATGGATATATCCATATTTCTTTGACTTATATTTATGAGATAATAAAATATGGCAAAACCTATATCAAAAATTCATTCACATAGAAATGGATGTATTGGTTTATGTAAGAATGTGCATAGAATACCAAAGGGAGTTATTCATGTTCAAGCTAGTTTCAACAATACCATTGTGACTGTTATAGATGTACAAGGTCAGGTGATTTCTTGGTCCTCCGCCAGTACTTATGGATTCAAGGGTACAAGAAAGGGGACACCTTTTGCCGTTCAAACTACAGCAGGAAATGCTATTCAAACAATATTGAATCAAGGTATGTAGCGAGCAGAAGTCATGATAAAAGGTCCTAGTCTCGGGAGAGATGCAACATTAAGAGCTATTCGTAGAAGTGGTATACTATTAAATTTTATAAGAGATATAACCCCTATGCCACATAATGGATGTAGGCCCCCAAAAAAAGATGTGTTTAAAAGTAAAAACAAACATGAAAGCGATTTCAATAGAAATAAAAAATTAAAGGATTTAATTAAAAGATATTACTATGGTTCGGGAGAAAGTAACAGTACTACTTGAACATTACAATGGAAGTGTGTTGAATCAAGACCAGACAGTGAGTGAAAGGTACGAAATAAATTAGATTGATTTTTCGATCAAAAGTACTATGTGAAATCTTTGATTTTTTCCTCTTTCTCTATCCCTATCCTAGCGTGATTGTTTTTTTCTTATTTTTAATGATTCATCTCTAAATTGAGTTACTTTTAAGATGTATATTCCATAAAGAACTTATTTAAACTTATTTATTTTTTATTTGTCTTCATATTATTGTTATTAAATAGAATAAGGGCAAAAGGATTAATTAAGAAAGATTTCTTGTTCTTATTATAATTATAAGATCATGATTAGATCGCATAGGTTTGGTAAAAAGAATAATTTTTCCCTTTGAGAATAATAAAAAAAATTTAATTTTTTTAGGGGATATATACAATTAATATAATATATAGAAATATATAAAAAAATTAATATAATATATAGAAATAGATATATATTAAACAAGAAATAAAAAAGTCCTTTTCTTGATTTGGTTTATAGAGATCGAAACAAAAAAATGGCAAAATAGAGTCAATGAATGTCGTATGGCTAAAAAAAAGGGATTTAACCAAATATGATTTGCCTAAATGAAAGCTTTACTTCAATAGCTCTGAAGCTGTCCAAATTTGGCTAATATGAATTTTTGCTTTTGATACATTAATAAACCTACAAAATTATTTGTACAACACTTAAGTTATCTTTCATTCAATGTGTTAGGAATTTTGTGTAGATTCCATTTGACAAGTGAAAAAGGGCTTTAATTACATATGCTTCTATGCTGCCCTATTTTGCATTTCTTCCTTTGGGTTTTGAATGAACAGTACCTATGGAAGTGTTATAAGTAATTTGATTGTTCTAACTTGTGTAATAAAGTATAGAAATGTTGATTCAAATTGTGGTGAAATTTAGAATGAATTTAGGTACACAAAAAGAAAGCTCCAAGCCATAATATGACTATAAATTTGCTTGAAACTCCTTGAGAGTTGTCAAGAAAGAATTTAAATGTATATGAGACATTGATGTGATGCATAAAACACTTATGGCATGGTGGATATTTGACTATACACTTGGAAATGAATAAAATAGTTAATGTGTTAACATCTTATTATTGTTCATTGTGAATTGAGAGGGGGAGATATAACATCTTTTGTAGAGAAGGAGAGGCATGGTTAGTAGTGGAAGGAAAAAGTTAGTGGCTTAAAGCCTATGGTGGCAAAGGATAAGGTAGGATTAAAGATAAGGTGACACTTTTAACCTACCATTGCCATTTTCTAAGATAAACTATGCCAATGATATACATAAGAAAAAAAATTTCTCATAAGACATTAGATAGGAATTATACTTAATGATAAGGTTAAACTTTATGATGAAAGTGGTGAATACCACTCATTAAATATATTTTATACTCATTTTTTATTGTGTACATTTAATAATAGGTACCGACCATGGAGTTGGAGTAGTAAATTGATACTTGTACAACAACCTTCTAGTTTGTCCATGATATCTAATAGATATTATTTAATAAGGATTCAGTTGTTATAATATGAAGGGTTTTGTTAACTATTACATTTGTATAAATAATATCTTTTGTGATATATGTATATGTAGATATATATCTAAATGCATGTATATAGCTTTTAAACTTATGATATATGCACATGTTTTTCTGAGTTTAGGTATGTACCTCTTCTACAATAATAATTTAATAAAGGTATCAAAGTATTAAAGGTTTGAAAAGATACTTATTCCAGAAGCTAGCACAAAATAGGTATCTTTACACTAGTCACAATAACCAAGAGATAGATCATGATAGAGAATAACATAAATTTTCAATATAAGGCTCAAAATCTCACAAAGGTAGTCATACTACCAAGTTCAATCCTCAAATTCAAAATCCATCACTGTATTAACCGAATTCAAGAAACAAAATCATTGATTTAATCATGTTATGACTCCTATCTGACTTTGATTGAATCCTACTAAAGAGAAATGCAAAATCTTCATTAATAAGAAGTAACTAAAATGATTCAAAAAGATTCAAAATCAAGTGAAAAACATACTTTTTTAATTCTATTTTTTTATTTCAAAAGCATTAAATGAAGGTATAAAATATAAAATAATATCCTAGAAGTCTCCTCCCACACTTAAATTTTTACATTGTCCTTGATATAAAGTATATCAATATCATTAAGGAAGATAAATGATAGTAAATAAAAGAGAACGTTAGAAGAAAGCATATTTAAAAAGTTTGGGTTGCCTGCTAAAAAGCACCTTTCTTTAACATCTTTGGTTGGAACCAAGATCCTTCATTAAGAATAAACTGAGGTTTCCAACTCCATTACTTCCATCACTTGTTCTTGAAAATTTTTATAAAATGGCTTGAGCTTATACCCATTAACTTTAAAAACCTTATTGCTCTCCATACTCTTGATCTCAACAAATGTTAATAAGCTTATCATGAAATGTTTTTGTTTTCTCTTTGTAAAGCTTAGAATTCTCATAAGCTTCAAGTTTAAATTCCTCTAATTCTTACAATTGCAATTTTTTTCCTTTCCAAATGCTTTCAAATCCATGTTGCACCTTCTAATAGCCTAAAATGCTCCATGCTATAACTTTATCAAAAAATGACATGCTTTCCTAAAAATAATCTACTATGAAGACATTTTAATAGAAGTTTTATATGCTATCCTATAAGCCTAAAGTACATTATCCAATGCCCCAATCTTTTCTATTAGACATGGTAGTTTTCTCTAAAATTGATTTGACTTCTCTATTAGAAACTTTTGCTTGCATGTTTGTTTAAAGATGATATGGTGTGAAAATTTTATGACAAACCCCATATTTTTTCAACAAAGTGCTCAATTGCAAAAATAACTCCCTTGATCACTTTTTAAAGAATGTAAAAAACTAAACTTGCAAAAAATGTGAGACCTAATGAAGTTTACAATAACTTTTGAATTATCAATCTTGGTGGCTTTAGCTTCCACCCACTTAGAAACATAATAAAAAGTTAGTAGAATGTAAAAAAATTAAAAGATAAAGGAAAAAGAACTAGAAAATTAATGTCTCACACATAAAAAACCTCATAGAAAAGCATAGGAAACTAAGGCATTTCATGTTTATGAGTTAAATTTTTTATTTTTTGACATTATTCATAATTTTTACAAAACATGTAAGTATCATAGGACAGAGTAAGCAAATGAAAACCATAATCAAGTACTTTTATTACTATTCTCTTTAGTCTAAAATGATCTCCACAAACATAAGTATGATAAAATGCAAGAATGAAGTGAAACTCAGAATTACGTACAAATCTTTTAATTATTTGATTAGCATAAAATCTCCTTAAATAAGGGTCATCCCATACATAATATTTTGCCTCATTCTTCAATTTATCAATTTATGCTTTCTTGGCATATTTAGGTAACTTATTAACAATGAAAAATTCACTAAATTAACAAACTAAGGATTCTTACCTAGCAGTTGGAAAAGTTACTCATCTAGAAAGGTGTCTTGAATGAGTAAATTATCTGCATCTCTTGGAATTTTACACAAATGATCTACAACTAAGTTTTTTACACCATTCCTATTTCTAATCTTAATGTCAAACTCTTACAAAAGCTACATCCATCAAATAAAGTAAGGTTTTGCCTTAGGTTTCTTCAAAAAGGACTTTAAAGTTACATGATTAGAAAATACAACCACTTTAAAACTAAACAAGTATGATCTAAATTTATCTAAAGCAAAAATAATGGCTAAGAGTTTTTTTTAATAGTGATCAGCATCCAAAGTTCATAAAGCATAGTAAATCACATGAGGTTGTTTTCCCACTCTTTATGCAAGAATAGCACTAATTGCATAATCAAATGCATCACATATCAAATCAAATGGTAAATCCCAATATGGTAGTTGAATGATAGGAGTGGTGATAATAGTTGCTTTAACTTACCAAAAGCTTCCTTGCAATATTGGTCAAAATTAACTCTATTTCTTTTTTGAGGAAACTTGGACAATGGAAAGGAAGTTTTACTAAAATCTCTAATGAAGTTCTTATAGAAACTTGTATAACCATGAAAAAAATTCACTTATCACACACAAGTAGGGTAAAGTAAAATAGTAATCATGTCAATCCTATTTGGATCTACTTCAAGCCCTTGCTATTCACTTTATGTCCTAAAACTATACCATGCTCTACCATAAAATAATATTTCTCATAATTCAATATAAGATTAAATTCAATGCATTTATCTAACAATTTAGTAAGATTATCTAAGCATTTATCAAAAGGAGAACTATAAAAAAAATCATCCACGAACACTTACATGCAATCCTCTAATAAATCAACAAAAAATGCTCACTATACATTTTTAAAATGTGTTAAGTGCATTACATAGGACAAATGGCATCATTTTATAAGGAAAAGTGCTAAAAAGACATATAAATATGGTCTTTTCTTGGTTTTCTAGGGCAATATGTATTTGAAATTAACTAGTGTAACCATTTAAAAAGCAATAATGGGATTCACCCTCTAATCTCTTTAACATTTGGTTAATAAATAGGAGTAGAAAATGATTTTTTTCTAGTTACTTAATTAAGCTTTTTATAGTTAATGCATACTCTCCAACTATTTTAAACTCTTGCAAGAAGTAATTCATTATTATGTTTCCTCACTAATGTTAACTAGATTTTCTTAGGAATAACTTGTACTAAACTCACCCACTTGCTACTAGAAATAAGATATATGATATAAGCCTTTAAAAGCCTAGTAATCTGCTTCTTCACCATATTTATAATTAAACGATTGAGTCATCTTTGAGGTTGTTACACTGGTTTAGTTCCTTCTTCTTAAAAAATTTGATATATACATGTGGAAGGGCTAATATCAAAAATATCTTTAAGTGTCCACCTAATTCCTTATGAGATCTCAAAATCTACAATAACTTCTCTTCTTGTTGAAGTTTAAATATTCTAAAAAGGGTTTAAGTTCTAATGTAGGTGGTTGAATCACATAAAATGCTTATTTAATGGTGGAAACCACTTATACAAATTGGATTTCTTTTTGAAAATCAATTTCTACATCCTTTGGAACAATATCACTTTTTTCACCTATGAATGAAAAAATTTTAGCACACATGGCACACTTAGTATTTTAATTATAACAAATGCATTCATAGCCATTAAAATAATCCATAAACTTAAAAAATTAAGGAAAATCACTAAGCATGTTATCAAGAGAGTCTTCAATAAGCTTATTAATCACATCTAATTTAAATACAAAATGCTTAAACATTGGGTATTTTATAGCTTCAAAGATGTTAAAGCTCATAATTATATTTTGAACTTCCATGAAGAAAGTGTCAACATTTACATCTATCTTTGTTTGTGTTGTTTTAAGGAATGGTCTCCTTAGAATCAAAGATGCATGGATATTTAAAGACTTATCCTTTATAAGCAGAGTGTAGAAATCTAGTGAGAATATTAATTCTTTAACTTGAACCAACGTATCTTAAATAACAATAATAGAATGTGTAGTACTTCTATTAGCTAATTAAATAACAACTCTTATCCATTTCAAAAGGCCAAGCTATAATAAAAAAAATACTTACATTGTCATGACATCAATGGAAGCTCCTAAGTTAATTAAGGCATACTCAAATTTGTTATTGCATATAATGCAATGTATATTAAATGTCCTTAGATCTTTGCACTTCTTGAGTAAGTTTGGTTAAAGGATTGCAGATACATATTGTCCTATGCTCACTTTTTTATTGCCATGTAGATTTTTCTTGTTATTGCATAACTCTTTGAGAAATTTAGCATACTTAGGAATTTGCTTAATGGCATCAAGCAATGGAATATTAACTTCCATCTTCCTTAATGTCTTTAAAATCTCTTTGTCTTTATCAATTTCTTCTCTTTTTTTAGATTGTGTATTTCTATTTAGGAAAGGAAGTAGTCTTATATAATCTACTAGTTTTTGCATTAATTTTAGTTTCTTTATTTTTTAGTTTGTTTGAAGTGAACTTTTTACAGAATTCCCAATATTTACTAGTTATTTTTTCTTGCTTGGCTAATTTTTTTGTTAATTCTTAGTGGACACACAATCTTCTTTGCCACTTCTTAGTATAATAGAAGAAATATTACCTTTTGGGTTAGGAATTGTTTAGGAATGTAATTTATTAGAACCTTGAGTTTTAAGCTCATTAAAGGAAAAAACTACCTAGCCAATCTATATTTGTTAATCTTGTATTGTGGAATTTGTTCTTTACTAAAACTATAAGTTATTGGCAGCTATTTACTTGACTAAATCCTTAAAAGATGGTTAAAAATATGAAGATGAAGTTGCTTACTGGTTTTAGAAATTTCCTTATTATATTGGCTTTAAAGGTTGAGGCTATTGGAATAGAGGTTTGCTTGGTTGGTATTATGTTAGTCTAATTAGTTGTTAAATTAGTACATTATCATATTTGAAATTAAAGTGATCTTTTTAACCAGTATTATAAAAGTTAGAGTAAGGGTTATATTTAGGTTGCTACTGCTATTGGTACTGTTTCTACTACTAGTATTGAGGTTTTCCATGAAATACTACTACTCCATAGGCTTGATATTAACCATTATCTTTTTGTAATATTGTACATGAATTAGTAGGATAAGTTAAGTAAGAGCATATGGTACAAAGTCTAGTAGGATTTGTTAGTATGTAAAGGAAAAGTTCATCTTATTCACATTTCTAGTGGTAGTAAGCATTCTGGTGTCAAATCATTAGGAGTTTCTTACCATTTTGTTTATCAAGTCTTTAACTTCCATAAAAGTTTTATATACTAAAACTCCACAATTTGTAGCATCAATCATACTCCTATCTAGAAGAAGAAGTTCTTCATAGAAATACTAGATTATGGATTGCTCACTAATTTGTTGATGTGTATAGCTTGAACATAGCTTCTTGAATCTCTCACAATATTCATATAACATCTCAACATCAACTGTCTTATGCCATATATTTCTTTTTTTATTATAGTAACTTTTAAAGCATGGGAAAAATTTCTCAAGGAATAATTAATTTATATTTTTCTAGCAAGTGACAGAACTTGGTTATAAGTAGTATAGCCAATCCTTGGCTACATCAGCAAGTGAAAAAGGTAATGTCCTCAATTTGATATAGTCTTCTAAAATGCCATAAGATTTCATGGTTGAATAAGCCATATGGAACCCTTTCAAGTACTTATAAGCATCCTCACCTGTAAGACTAGAAAATCTAGGAAGCAAATGCATTAAAATAGATTTAAGCTCAAAGTTAGCATCAAGCTCAAGACATTAGATACCTAAAGGTTCGTAAGTAAAATCAAGGGCAACTAATTTCTTCAATATCATATTATTAGCCATATTATAAAAATTATCAAAAGGATCAGCATGAAGGGCAAGGACACTATTACTACATGTATTTCTAGTCCTACAAAGAAAATAAAAAATCCTATATATTTTCGAATCAAATTTTAATAATTCACCAGTAGTTATCCTAGTCATGCACTATACTACACTAGACTATGCTAGTTAGAATCATAGAAACATAGAAATACTAAAATACTAAAGCAATATAAAAAACTCACTTAAAACATATCTAATTAATCAATTTAGACATTTTTTAAAATTATGGAACCATAGAATGAAAGGTATAACCATGCAAAACCTAAAAATCAATAAAAAAATCTTTAAAATTAAAAAAATGTGGTCTAAATGATATAATTTGGCCAAAAAGAAGGCTTATAGTTAGTAGCTATTGATAAGCCTTGATGAGAAAAATATTTTCTGCCACTATTAAAAACTTCAAGTCAACCGAAGTTAGTCATTTTGACACTTATTTAGGGAAGTGGAAGACTGTAAGTGCGTAACTTGTTTTGTTTAGCCAAAAAACCTCTATTAAAGTATAAAACAAAGTAATACGTGATGGAATAGGATAAAGATTGCAAGAGAATGCAAGAAAATGTAGAAAATTGATAGATATTGTAAAATGCAAGGAAACAATGCTAATAATAAATTCCAAAAAAGAGAGAGAAGGAAACACTAATGGGATTGACTAAAATGGTTGGACAATTATGCAATGCACATCTAATCAAAGATAAGAAAGGATGAATTCAAATGGATTGCTAACAATGACACTAAAATTTTGAATACACATTGTGTAAGGTTTCAAATCAACATACGCAATGGAATTTTTAAAATTTTGATCTAAATCCTACATAGGATCCATGCAAAAAAGCATAAATCAAGGTTAGGGTTTTACCTTATTTATGCTCATGTTCTTTCTAAACATTCCTTGAGAAACCGAGGTGAATCAAACGCTAGCCGGATGGTACATCATCTTTATGGTATCCACATGGAGTGAACAATGACTTCTCCCTTCCACGAAGCTGTAAGGTTTCGTTTCTCTCTCTAGGATTAGGATTGGATGTTTTAAGTGATTAGGGTTTGATTGAAGCTAATGCGCATATATATTCTTAAGTGCTACCCTCTCAAGTTCTTTTATAAAACTAAGACATATCACAATCTTAATCCTACTAGGATAATGCTTCAAAAAATCCTAATTACATAAAATAATTATCACCTTATCCTTATCATAGATAGAATGAGGAGAGATAGGACTTATATATTAATTATTAAATATTAGATTATAATATTATCTCATAATATAATTATCTAATATTAAAATTCGCATATAGTTATTTTATATATTAAAAAATAATATTATCTCATAATATATTTATCTAATATCTATTAACATAATTATTTGATATTACTATAATATCAAATAATATCACATAATATATTACGTGAATAAATATATTATTATCTTAATAATATATATATGCATGAAAATAAGTCCAATTAATTAGATTTTAGTCCAACTAAAAGCACAATTAATTATTATCTCATTCTTACTCCTTTTGTGTGACCTTGTAGGTTCTTACTACGTTGACAATGACTTATCATTAGGTTATAGACAGTGAGCAGTATCTAATAATACATCACTACCCCTTAAGTAGTAAAAATATTTGTAATTTGACATCCATCTAATATGTGATCAATGCTTTGCATCATAATTCTTTTTGTAATAATATCCAAATTGAACTGGAGGCATAGAGTATGTCATCCTCATCAATGTTTAATTTATATTTTTTGATACTGAGTAGACTTAAAACAAATGATCAATATCACATATTGATCCAATTGAGCATGGCCATACATTTCTAAGTCTCACTCAATCAAAGTGCCCAAGGATATATCTCTTTTATACAAGAGTAACAAAATCCCACCTACATCACTCACTTCCCTCTACATGATTCGTGACACACCCAATCAATGCTTTACTCATCATCCCAATTAAAGGTGACATAGGACAACATCAAAGTAACTCCTCATGTAAAGAACCATAGTGACTTCAGGTCAAAGGAATATGTGCATTTATGGTCATATAAGAATAACTAATGACACGTCTATCCATATAATATTCTCACAATAGGTTAGTCTAGTACATTGTTCACTAATAATGTATGTTACGTGTGAAATAGTTTATGAATTAGTGCAAGTGTACATCGTCATAAACAAGTAATAAAATGATGAGAAAGTATTGTTTCCTCGAGGATTGTTTCACTAAGTACCAAAATTTATAACCTTAATACTATTTGGTAAATCGATTAGTTGGAAATGAAGTAACTAAATAAAGATTTAATCAAAAAAATATTTAAAATAAAAAGGAATGCAATTGGTGTAAGATAAATATGAATAAAGATCCTAGGGATCAAACTTTACTTAATAATTTCGGATTGAATCATCTATCGACACTAATTCAATTTTAACTCCCTTAATTGATAGTCGAGTTTTCCTAAATTAATTACTAGCCTCTTCTAAGGTTAAGTAATTTTATAATTAATTGCTAATTCACTATATTCCTATGTGAATTAAAACAACTAATCATGCATTAGGATTTATGGAACTCATTAAGACTACATAAACCATATGAATATATTCCTATTTCATATGCAATTTACGATTTTAATTATAGGTTCCATACACATGTATCTCCTTCCGGTCTTAACATGCATATTGAGTTCATTTAAAAGGTGGCCAATCAATTGAAAGCATTAAAAGCAATAATTAAAACTCAATTTAGGAGAAGAAAATTGAAATTAGTTTCAATAGATTAGAATTCAATCCGTTATAATCAAGTTACGTCGTCACCCTAGAAAGATGAAAAATTAGAACATAAAGAAATTAAAAACAAACTCAAAGTAAAATAAAAACATCATCACATTTATGATACAAACATAAAGTTATAATTACAAATGCATGAAAATAGAAATACTATCCATCCAAGTAGGAGGTAAAACCTTCCATATAGGATGAGAACCTAGCCTTCCATGTAGGAGGCATACAAGAAGAACTATAAATGCATGAACTAAACTACTATCTGCTGGAAATCGCGCATCATACATGCACAGCGGAATAAAATTTTTGCACAATTTCCACCAAGGATCCATGCGAATTTAGAACGCCATAGATTAGGGATTAGGGTTTATACCTTTCGGCAAAAAATCTTCTGACCGCTACAGCAAATCCGATCTGCTTCCAAATCACGAACCGAAATGGAAACCAGTAAATCAGATCACCAGTACAACGTTTATGTGGTTGCACCTCTGTGGTATCCACACGAACCTGTGAATCACCGATGAATGTCCGCTACACACACCGGTTGGAATTGATCTCCTTACACCTCGTAGTGCTAGCTACGCCTCTTCAGAGATTTTGGTCAAGGAGAGGTGCTAGGGTTTTCTATGCTTTTGCTTGGGGTGCGTGAATAATAATAGTAATCCTATTATTACCCAATAAGCCTATTTAAATAGGTGAATAGAAAAACCTAACCTATTTGGGCCTTATTCCATGTATAATTATAGGCTTACTATTGGGCCTTATAATTATAACATGAATTCTCAAATATTAAGCCCAAACAATTTGGTCCATTAATTCCAAATTCACTAAGCTCTAAGTGTGTGACCCTACAAAATCTCATTACGTTGGCAATGACCATTAATCATATTAAAGATCATAAATAATGATTGGTGTCTAGCAACACATCATTATTACCCAAGTAATGAGAAAGTCGGTGATTTGACTAAACCTTTACACGTGATCATCACTTATGTCCTTTTGTCCTATACATCTAGATTGAGCACGAGACATGGACCGTGTCATTCTCGTATAGCCCAATCTTAAGGTTTCTTAACTCCTAAGTAAGCTGACTGAAACAAATATAATCGACATCTCATGTTAATTCATCTAAGCATGGCCATGCATTTTCTCAGCTTTACTTAATCAAGGGGCTCATAGATGTTACTCCTGTTATATAGGAGGGACAAATCCCATCTTGATCACACAAACCCCTCCACATGATATGTGACATATCCAATATCTACCCTTGCATTCACTTAACCATTAGTGACATAGAATAGTATCAAAATATGAAACTCACATGTAGGGAACTTTGGTGATCTCAGGTCAAAGGACCATATTGATAATGATCACTAAGAACCACTTATGACACTCATATAACGATCCATGTAGTGTTCTTAATATGGGTTGGTCCAGTATACAAGTTCTCTAACTTGTACTCATGTGTAAACTTAATATCCCATATAAGTCTTCACACATGCTAGTCTTAACATATCAAAGCAACCTAATCCACAATGATATATGACTAGGGACATTTAAGAATACAATTATTCTAAAGTTATTATTATAATTAAATATATTACGCAGAAAATATATACAAATATAATAATTGGAATTGCCATTAAAATAACATGATTCAAAATTACAATCACCAATATGATTGGTTTTAGGGCATATACACTAACACTATCTAAGATGAATGCATCAATGAATCCTAAATGAAGTCTGCTCCTTGCTATTTATAGATGAGTGTTGGCAAAGATTTCACTTGCCTAACCTTCAATCTTGACTATTAGTTAACTAACTTTGACCATTAGCTATCAATCTTAATTCTTGCAGCTACCAGTCTTTTGGATTGTAGCTAACTTTTGGCAATTAGAATGGTTGATTCACATTTTTCAGTCAACATGAGAGTTGTAGAGCTGAATGTTAGCTTTAAAACACACTAAAGAAATCCCACATTTGACATCTGTAGCTCCAGTTATGATCAAAATAGTGAGCAAAGATCAGATTCGGCCAGAATTACTGTTTCAACTTCTAAGCAACAATTGAGATCCTCAAAGGCTGAACTGGATTTTTCTTCAAACATGAAAGTTGTAGAATTTTTTCTTAGCTTTTAATCCATATAAAGAATGACCCAATCTGATATCCATAGCTTCATATATGGCTTAAAACTTAAAATAGGTTTGAAATCCAGCATTATCCAAAAAATCTAATTTCTTTTCAAAGCCACAACTCATCCACAAAATTCAATAGAACTTATTAAATTAAGCTTAGATAACATCCAAAAGTGCATCATATAAGGGAAACTAAATATGTAAATATTTTATGTATCAAATTCCCTCACACTTAGCTTTTGAACGTCCTCAGACAAATACAAAGCAGAAAAAAATTGATACTAATACTAATCTTTCCATAAGATAAAAAGTGCAAAATCATAAGAAAGAAAATAATTGAAGTACAAAGATATCATAGCATTCATGAATCAACAAATTTTGTCATGTAAAACTAAAAAGGAATTGCACTTTCATCTAAGAAGGAATAAATCAAGATGATAGAATTGCTGCAGCTCATCCTTTCTCAAGTGTTTATGGGCAAGTGTTTCACTCAAATTCATCCTATCAAAGATTGAGCTACCATAAGCTTGCATAAATTCTCAATCTCCACTACCTGATTCACATGCATACTTCAAATTAAAAAGTCTTATTAAGGGTTGTAATAAGGCTAAGGTAAAGGAAAGGTAAAACAGAGATATGAAGTAAAGAAAGAAATTAATAGAGCAATTAGAACATGGGTAATATCTGAAGAATTTTATCTCAGCACAACAGCCTAAGATTCAAGTACACATCAATTTCTCTCTTTTTGCTTCTTTTTTTTTTGAAGAAAACCTTTACAACTTTGAAGTTAATGATACATATACCCCTTCACTTTATCAAGAACTCATTTTACAAAGATTTGAATGCTCTATTAATCCCTAGCGTTAAGTAAAGACAATTGGTATTTCATTAAATGACATGCTAATGGGTTAAAAGTAAAGAAATAGTTAATCAGGCTCAAAGGGGCTTATCAATAGTAAAACTGCAGGGTTAGTTATTTGGTTCTAACTGAAAAAAAATGCCTTTATCATATTTGAGTGTGCATGTAAATTGTAATCTCAACTAGATTTTATGCAAGTTCTAGAGTGACAACTTAACAGCTGAATATCACACATGAGAAATATAATACTGATTCAACAAGTAGGCTCAAAATCTCACAGTTAAAGGTTTTCAACTCAATCCATCCAACTCAGAATCCATTGCCAAACCTATCAATTCTAAGAAGTAAGAAGATTGTTCAATCATGCTATGAAATCTTTAAAATTATTGAAAAGAACCTAATAAGCAAAAAATTATTTTTTAATTTTTTATTTTTTTAGGATGCATATCAAGAGCAAAAAATAATTCTTTACTTAACCATCCTTTTTATACATGAATCTCATAGTTTTACTACCAAAATATCCTAACAATTTTTTTTTATTTTAAAATTTTTTTATTTTTTTTATTTCCCCCCACACTTAATGTAGACATTGTCCCCAATGTCTTCAGTAGATTAGTAGAAAGGGTTTATTAAAAAGAAATGCATAGGCAACTCACACATAAAAGAAATTTTGGGAGTAAAACCATAAGAGTAAAGAAAGTTACAATCAGAGAGTGGTGTCTGATTCATGCTTCTGACTGCTGGTTGGAGATTGCTAATCTATCTTTTTCACTAATGGATTTGGTTTAGGTGTATAACCTTATAGTTGGTCAATCAGCTGATTAGTAGTTGAAGCAAACATTATAGCATGACGAGTCGCTTGGAGTATGAATCCTTGTTCCATAGCTTGATCCAAAAAAGACAATAAACTATCATAAAAACTATTAACATTTGATAAACCTATTGGCTTTTGATGAAAGTTCAAGTTAATCCAATATGCAATGTTGAAAATTCCATCTAATGCTTCTAAACCACCAGGTAAAGCAATAAAGGCTTCAACACTGTAAAGCATGCATTCCTTACGTTTAGGCAAGTTTGAAACTTTTAATGTTTTACTAATAGCGTATTTCTTATCATCTAAACCATTTACAAGGATACTCTATATTTTGCTTCCTCTAATGTTGGCAGAAATTGCTATACTTCTTTTTAAGCTACGAAGCCCTCCTCCATACACACAGTCAATCTTTCTAGCAACTAATGCATGACCAAGTTCAGTTGCTGCTATCAGAAATTCTCCATTCTTTCCAGCGTAAGATTCACCAAAAACACAGATAGATTTAAATCTACATTTTGATGGTTTCTTAACCTCTTCCTCTTCTTTACTCTCACCTTTAGACATTTTGCATAGTGTGATTGCTGAAATACATCTTTATAATACAAAAGTAGAAATAAAGAAATCACGCAAATCAGATAATGTTAGAAGAAGATTAAAACAAAATTGCTATGCAGAACTGACAAGTGTAATAATGGCGTGAACAAAGTAGAACACAGAATGTAAAGAATGTCAAAAAGTGGTTGAAAAGGTAAACTAAAAAGAAGAGAAATGTACAGAGAGCAGTTGTAAAGATAAAAAGATGAAGGAAAAGTAAAGCAGACAAGCATTAATATGTACAGTAGTTGTGATTGTGGCTCATATCTTCCTCTAGTTTTTCGTCCAGTAACGGCTTAAACGAATTCTATGAGCCGAGGATTTGCTTCCCATCCAATTTTCTTATAAACTAGCAAACAGGGTCTTTTAAAGTTAGATCCCCAAGACTGTAGCGTTCCTTTTCTATATTGAATAATTTCATTAAATCAAGAAGAATAACATGAACATCTCCACTAGGATGCATCTCAAGAGTCCGAATGATATCATCCAATGACTCTTTACTCAGTCCATCCTTTATGAATCGGATTTTGTCTTCTCAATTTATTGAAATCATTCCTTTATTCCTACAGAGCTTATTACAATTCCACCTTGCACACTGATGGCAGACTCTCATTCTTTTAGCCCTTCTCTTTTTAGAGTAAGAACTTCTTCCCATACCTAGCATATGTCTAACAAATAATTTATTAAACTCACTTGCTAAATGTACCTTAGCTTCAATAATCCAGTGTATATCCTCAGGAAGACCTAAACGCTTAAATGCTTTCATTCTTTCAAGTTGACAGTTGTAGATTTTCCTGAGCACATCTTTGGGAAGAGTAAGGAATCTGATCCTAAGCTTTGCAAGGGATTCCTCCATGATGAGAATGATGAAAGCTGAAATTGTTAGAGAAAATGTTGTGCAATGTGTGCTTGAGTGAGTCAGAAGAAAATAATTAAGTAGAGAAAGAAGTCTTGGGTTGCCTCCCAAGTAGCCGCCCTTCTTTAATGTTTTTAGCTAGATAAAGTCCTAACCTATTGCTTTATTTCTTCTTTTTCTTTTTTTTTCTTTCTTTTTTTTTAGAACTTACCAGCTGGCTCCTTGAGCATGATGACAGTCTTTATGGTATTGAATGCACTGTTATTGTATTCTTTCAATCTTTGCCCGTTCACTTTGAATTTCCTATCACCATTTTGAATCTCCATAATTCCATATGGCCAAACTTGAACCACAGTAAAAGGCCCTAACCACCTTGATCTTAATTTTCTTAGAAAGAGTTTTAATATTGAATTGTAGAGAAGTACTTTTTATCCCGGTGTGAACTCCTTCTTTATAATTCTCCTATCATGCCACATTTTTATTTTTTCCTTGTAGAGCTTGGCATTTTCATAAGCATGTTGGCGAAATTCTTCAAGTTCATTTAATTGCATTAGCCTCCTTTCACTAGCTATCTTCAAACCCAATATGCCTTGTGCTCCAATTCAACTGGAAGATAACATGCCTTGCCATATACCAATTGGTAGGGAGATGTATCAATTGGGGTTTTGAATGCTGTTCTGTAAGCCCATAATGCATCATCCAACTTCTTTGCCTAATCTTTCCTATTAGAATTTACTGCCTTTTCTAGAATTCATTTCAACTCTCTGTTTAATATTTCTACTTGCCTGCTAGTCTATAGATGATAAGGAGTTGCAACCTTGTGAGTTACTCCATATTTAGTAAGCACAGATTAAAGTTGTTGATTGCAGAAATGTTTGCCTCCATCACTTATGATTGCTCTGGGTACTCCAAATCTTGTGAATATATTTTTCCTCAAGAACTTCACAACCATTCTAGAATCATTTGTAGGAGAAGCTGCTGCCTTTACCCATTTGGATACATAATCTACAGCCACTAGAATGAATTGGTTGCTAAATGAAGATGGGAAAGGGCTCATAAAGTCAATACCCCATACATCAAATAACTCTACCTCTAGAATATTGGTCAATGGAGTTTCATGTCTTTAAGAAATGTTACCTATTCTCTGACATTTATCACATGCGGTTACATAAGTTTGAGAGTCTTTGAATAGGGTAGGCTAATAGAATCCAAATTGAAGGACCTTAGCAGTAGTTCGATTTGCTCCAAAATGATAGCCATATAGGGATGAATGACAATGGGAGAGAATATCGATTATTTCTTCTTCAGGAACATATCTCCTAATGATCCTATTTGGGCAATGTTTATAAATAAATGGATCTTCCCAAAAGTAATACTTCATATTAGCTAAGAATTTTTTTCTTTGTTGCCCAGAGAGCTTATACGGCATCATCCCACTTGCTAAATAATTTACCAAGTCAGCGTACCATAGAGTTGACAATGATTTTATATTAAACAACTACTCATCTGGAAAGGCCTCTTGGATTGGCAATTCTGGTTCTAGCTTAGGAAATTCAAGTCGAGAAAGATGATTTGGAATGAGATTCTCGATCCCTTTCTTATCTCTGATCTCCAAATCAAATTCTTGTAGTAAAAGTACCCATTTGATTAGTCTAGGCTTTACATCCTTCTTCTCAATCAAGTATTTTATTGCTGAATGGTTCGTCCAGACTACAACTTTTGAGCCAATTAAGTAGGCTCTAAACTTATCAAAGGCAAATACAACTGCAAGGAGCTCTTTTTCGGTTGTTACATAATTTATTTAGGCTTCATTGAGTGTTCGACTAGCATAATAGATGGCATGAAAAATCTTATTTTTTCTTTGGGAAAGACTGCTCCAACTGCATAATCACTTGCATCACACATTATTTCGAATGGGAAATTCCAATCTAGAGCAATAATGATTAGTGCTGAGATCAAGGCTTTCTTCAAGGTTTGGAATGCTGACATGCATTTCTCATCGAACACAAATGGAGTGCCTTTCTCTAATAACTTGCATAGCAATTTTGTGATATTTGAGAAATCCTTGATGAATCGCCTATAAAATCCAGCATGGCTCAGAAAACTCCTTATGCCTTTGATTTTCGTAGGTGGAGATAGTTTTTCAATAGCTTCAATTTTTGCTCGATCAACTTCAATCCCATAAATTGAAACTTTATGTCTCAGCATGATACCTTCTTTCAGCGTGATACCTTCTTTCATCATGAAGTGACATTTTTCCCAATTCAATACAAGATTTGTCTCCATACAGCGTTGTAGTACCTTTTTCAAATTAGTTAGGCAGAGATCAAAAGATTCCCCAAACACTAAGAAATCATCCATGAATACTTCAATAGACTTCTCCACCATATCTGAAAAGATTGCCATCATTGTTCGCTGGAAGGTTACAGGAGCATTACATAATCCAAAGGACATTTTTTTGAAAACGAATGTTCCATATAGGCATATAAAAGTTATTTTTTCTTGATCTTCAGGAGCAATCATAATTTAGTTATAGCTAGTGTATCCATCAAGGAAGTAGTAATAAGCTTGCCCCGCCAATTTATCTAGCATTTGATCTAGGAATGGCAAAGAAAAATGATCTTTTCTGGTAGCTTTATTAAGCTTCTGATAGTCAATGCAAACTCTCCATCCGATCACTGTTCTCTGTGGGATCATTTCGTTATTTTCATTTGGCACCACTGTCATGCCTACCTTTTTTGGTACAACTTGCACAGGGCTCACCCATGGACTGTCAGAAATTGGATAGATAATGCTAGCATCTAGCCATTTTATCATTTCTTTTAGAACCACCTCCTTCATATTTGGATTGAGCCTTCTTTGATGTTCTACGGATGGCTTGGCATTTTTTTCTAGCAATATTTTATGCATACAGATTGAAGGGCTTATTCCCTTAATATCTACAATCGACCATCCCAGTGTAGACTTGTACTGTCTCAAAATTCTCAATAACTTTTCTTCATCTCCAGAGGTTAAGTTAGATGAGATGATAACCGACAAGCCTAAATCTTCTTCTAGGAAAGCATACTTTAGGTGAGTGGGCAGTGTTTTCAGCTCCAATTTTGGTGGATTTTCAATTGAAGGGACAGGTTTTGGTGGTTTCTCTCCCAAATCTTCGAATGGCCTTTTTATGAAAATTGATGAATTGGCTTCGAGATAGCTGAATTGTTCTAGAATTTTAGGATTAGTAATATGAGATGTGTCCATCATGTTAATTGCTAAAGGTTGATTAGAGCAAATTTCATCTACTACTTCTCTGGTATAGCTACTTATTGAATCAACCTTAAAATATGTATCACCTTCATTAGGAAAAGATAGAGCTTTAAAAATGTTGAAAGACACTTGCTCATCTTGAATCTGTAGAGTTAGCTTTCCCTTTTGTGCATCAATTAGAGCTCGTCCAATTGCAAGAAATGGTCTCCTAAGAATAATAGGAATTTCTTGGTCTTCTTCCATGTCAAGTACTATGAAATCTGTTGGAAAGATGAATTTATCCACTTTTACTAGTACATTTTCAAGGATTCCACGTGGATGCTTTATTGAACGATCTGCGAGCTGCAATGGTATTGTAGTTGGTTCACCTCTCCCAATCCCAGCTTCTTGTAGACAAATAATGGCATCAAATTCACACTTGCACCAAGGTCACATAAGGCTTTTTCAAATTTGCACTCTCCAATGGTACAAGGTATATAGAAACTTCCAAGGTCTTTAAGCTTTGGCGGTAATTTCTTTTGGAGAATTACATTGCACTCTTCAGTTAAGGCTACTGTTTCAAAATTCTCCAATTTGCATTTCTTTGATAAAATTTCCTTCATAAATTTTGCATAACTGGGCATCTGGGCTAGAGCTTCAGCGAATGGGATGTTGATATGCAACTTCTTAAACACCTCTAGAAACTTGCTAAACCACTTGTCTAGCTTAGCTTTCACCAATCTTTGAGGAAATGGAACTAGGGGAACATATGGTGGAGGATTGTCTAGAAAGGTCATTTTTCCTGGAATCACCTCATTTTCTTTCTGAGCTTCTTCATGCTTCTTGCTTGGTTCTGGCTCATTTATCTGCTTCCCACTTCTCAATGAGATAGCCTTTACGTGCTCTCTAGAATTTCTTTCAGTGTTACTAGGTAAAGTGCCTAATTATCTAGAATTTAACATGCTTGCAATTTGGCCCATTTGCACTTCCAAATTTTTTATTGAAGCTACTTGACTTTGCCTGGTTGCTTCCTAGCTCTTGAGTGTAGCCTCTGTTCTGGCCATGAATTAGGAAGTATTCACGGTTAATTGAGCCAATGCATCTTCTAAGTTTATCTTTGGTTGTGGTGGTGGTTGCTGAACTTGTTGCTGATAGTTTCCTTGAGGTCTGAATACATTCTAATTATTCTTCCACCCCAAATTAGGGTGGTTTCTCCATCCTGGATTGTATATGTTTGAGAAAGGATCGTTTTGACAATTTTGATTCCCCATATAGTTAGCTTGTTCAGGTTGAGAAGGCATGAATGAATTACTTTCTTGGCATTGTGTGCTCACATGAGGACCTCCACATAAATCACAAGCATCTGTAGGAGTTTTGATTGCATTTGCTTGAGCTATTAGTGAGCTCATTTGCTTGGATATAGAGATAACTTGAAAAGACAAAGTGGTTAAAATGTCTAGCTCATGGACCCTAAGTGCTTTCTTTGAAGTGTTGCGTTCAGAAGGCCACTGGTAAGCATTTGCTACCATCTCCTCTAATAGCTCCATAGCAACTTCTATGCTTTTTCCCATTAATGATCCACCAGCTGTAGCATCTACAAGTGTTCTGGTAGCATTAGACAATCCATTGTAGAAAATTTGTAACTGTAGCTAATCTGGTAGCCCATGATGAGGACATCTTTTTAACAACTCCTTGTATCTTTCTCATGCTTCATAAAGGCTTTCCATGTCATGTTGGGTGAATGAAGTAATCTCATTTCTCATCTTTGCAGTTTTAGTTGAAGGAAAGAATTTTACTAGAAATTTTTGTGCCAATATGTTTCATGTAGTGATGTTCCTTATTGGCAAAGAATGTAACCAACTTTTAGCCTTATCCCTAAGTGAGAAAGGGAAGAGTTGCAACCTTATGGCATCATCAGAAATGCCATTGTGCTTGAATGTATCACAAATTTCTAGAAAGCTGGCTATATGTGCATTCGGATCTTCTGCTGAAAAACCTCTAAACTGATTTGCTTGAATCATTTGAATTATGGCTGGCTTGATCTCAAAGTTGTTAGCTGGTATAGGTGGTCTCCTGATCCTAGAAATGGTATCCATGACTGTTCATGTGGCATAGTCATGGAGTGCTTTGGTGTCTGGTTCTTCTCTCAAATCTGTCATTGCTTCACCTTGATCTACAGTTGATTGTTTTCGTATCTTTCGATTTCTTCAACACATTTTCTCGATCTCAAAATGAAATAACAACAGCTCGGCAACTTTTGATCTAGTCATACACTAGGACAGACCTGAAAAGAGAAAAGAGACATCGAAAAAAAATGTAAAATAAAAATCAAATTAGGATTAAGATTACTTGGTATTGATATTAATGATAACAATCCCCGGCAATGGCACCAAAAACTTGTTACGTGTGAAATAGTTTATGAATTAGTGCAAGTATACACTGTCGTAAACAAGTAATAAAATGATAAGAAAGTATCGTTCCCTCGAGGATTTTTTCACTAAGTACCAAAATTTATAACCTTAATACTATTTGGTAAATCGATTAGTTAGAAATGAAGTAACTAAATAAAGATTTAATCAAAAAAATATTTAAAATAAAAAGGAATGTAATTGGTGTAAGATAAATATGAATAAAGATCCTAGGGATCAGACTTTACTTAATAATTTCGGATTGAATCATCTATCGACACTAATTCAATTTTAACTCCCTTAATTGATAGTCAAGTTTTCGTAAATTAATTACTAGCCTCTTCCAAGGTCAAGTAATTCTATAATTAATTGCTAATTTACTATATTCCTATGTGAATTAAAACAACTAATCATGCATTAGAATTTATGGAACTCATTAAGACTACATAAACTATATGAATATATTCCTATTTCATATGCAATTTACGATTTTAATTATAGGTTTCATACATATGTATCTCCTTCCGATCTCAACATGCATATTGAGTTCATTCAAAAGGTGGCCAATCAATTGAAAGCATTAAGAGCAATAATTAAAACTCAATCTAGGAGAAGAAAATTGAAATTAGTTTCAATAGATTAGAATTCAATCCGTTATTATCAAGTTACGTCATCACCCTAGAAAGATGAAAAATTAGAACATAAAGAAATTAAAAACAAACTCAAAATAAAATAAAAACATCATCACATTTATGATACAAACATAAAGTTATAATTACAAATGCATGAAAATAGAAATACTATCCATCCAAGTAGGAGGTAAAACCTTCCATATAGGATGAGAACCTAGCCTTCCATATAGGAGGCATACAAGAAGAACTATAAATGCATGAACTAAACTACTATCTAAGATGAATGCATCAATGAATCCTAAATGAAGTCTGCTCCATGTTATTTATAGATGAGTGTTGGCAAAGATTTTACTTGCCTAACCTTCAATCTTGACCATTAGCTAATTAACTTTGACCATTAGCTATCAATCTTAATTCTCGCATCTACCAGTCGTCTGGATTCTAGCTAACTTTTGGCAATTAGAATGGTTGATTCACATTTTTCAGTCAACATGAGAGTTGTAGAGCTGAATGTTAGCTTTAAAAATCACTAAAGAACTCCCACATTTGACATCTGTAGGTCCAGTTATGATTAAAATAGTGAGCAAAGATCAGATTCGGTCAGAACCACTATTTCAACTTCTAAGCAACAATTGAGATCCTTAAGGGCTGAACTGGGTTTTTCTTCAAACATGAAAGTTGTAAGATTTTTTCTTAGCTTTTAATCCATATATAGAATGACCCAATCCGATGTCCATAACTTCAGATATGACTTAAAACTTAAAATCTAAAAAATCTAATTTTTTTTCAAAGCCACAACTCATTTACAAAATGTAATAGAACTTATTAAATTACGCTTAGATAACATCCAAAAGTGCATCATATAAAGGAAACTAAATATGTAAATATTTTACATATCAATGTACTCATGTATTAACTTGATATTAGATATCCATAATTCATAATCATTAGTCAATGTACATGCTAGTCTCGATGTATTATTACTATCTTTCTCGCAATAATACTTGACTAAAGGCATTTTAGGAATAGAGAAGTTATTCCAAGGATAATTATTATATTTAAGTTATAATTTGTGCAAAATAAAATAAAGCAAAATATAATAATTGTATTGCCAAAATGAAAACATAATACATTGTATCATATTACAATTATCTTATGATTGATTCCTAGGACA
Source organism: Sindora glabra (assembly GCA_020226215.1). Classification (NCBI taxonomy): domain Eukaryota; kingdom Viridiplantae; phylum Streptophyta; class Magnoliopsida; order Fabales; family Fabaceae; genus Sindora; species Sindora glabra. The sequence continues at coordinate 55,807 of JAIUCU010000194.1, forward strand.
TACACCAACACATTGCAATATACCAAAATTAAATATTGCTAGTTTGATATAGAGTTTTGCAATAAAGGGTGATAAACCATGTCAAACCCTAGTGATCCACATAATATATCCTTTCTTAATGACTTACTAACTATAATTATCTAATTAGTTAAGCTCTTTATGTATTAAAAATAGAAGGAAGAAATGCAAACAAAAGTGAAATACAAATTCAAATAGGATGCAGATAAATTTTGGACAAAATACAAAATAAAATGAACATAAAACCAAATTAGGGGTTTTGATTTTAATTGAACTAACTAGAGATTTAACCTTCCATAACAAAAGAAGAAGAAACTTAAAAAAGAGAGAAAAGTTATCTTTGCTAAAATTTGAAAAAGTAAGAAAGTTATTTTTGCCTTTAGAGGCATAATCTTATATCTGGCTTGCTAATATCTAAAACCTAATGGACCAAATCATATGCCACTAGGGTTACAAAGAATAAAGTCTTACTAATTTTAGAAGACCATAACCTATTTTACAAAATAATGTATTAAAATAGTTACAATATTAAAATTTCATAGGTTTAACTTTTACCTAATTCAAGATCATTAAAACCATGTAGTTTCATAAAATTGCTGACAAAAAGTTGTAGGGCCCATCTTAAGGAACTTTGGGCATTGCATTCACTTTGATTGGACCTCTAGAGCTTTAGATACAACTTAAAAATCAAAATTGGCTCAGGTGGGACAAAAATAAGGCTTTAATTTCTTAGTTAAATTAGATCTTCTAGACATCAAAACTGGGCTTTCACCAAAATATAAAATCATAAAGCTTTTTTTTAGCTTTTCAATGATATAAAGATTACCCCAATATAATATCTAAGACTCAACATATAGTTGATATAGCAAAAAACTTGAAATAGTGTAAAAATCCAACATTAACTGAATAATTGCAAAATCATTATAAAACCAACCTTAAATTACATAATATGGTCAATTCTATAAAATTAAGCATATGCAACACTCTAAGAGACATAAAATAGGAAGAAATAATATAGAAAAAGTTTTACACGTCAAGGACCTATCTACATACATTAACTATTTAACTCTTTTGTTAAAGCTGTTCTTGTTATCCTTTAGTTAACAAGACCATGAAATTGGCTAATATTTGCATTTTCACAAATTTCCACAGTTTATAGAGTATACCAGACTCTAATAGTTTAATTAGCTTAGCCACTAGTTGACTTACTAGGTTAGGCTTATGTGAGACTCATTGGATAAGTGCATATATCCAAACAACTATTTGATGACTCTAAAAGTATAGCTTAAGTTTCTTAGATACATATATCAACATATATGCTACCTTTTCAATCTTTTGATATTTTCACTCAAGAATGTGTGGAACTTGTAAAATAAATTGATTTTTTGCTTTTACCTTATTCTTTTACCAGTGCTGAGTTGACCATTACTTTTGACACCAATAAATATACATTAAGTGTATCTTTTTGATTTAGTTAGCACAATACCCAGGGAGCCATCAAATACTCTTTTAATTTAAGAAAAGCTTTTTCACATTTAGAGTTCTGCTCAAACTTTTAGGAATGTTTTTGAAGGGAATAAAATAGGAAACATTTGTTTTCCAACCAGGATAAGAACCTGGAAAGGTTTGCCAATTAATAATTTAAGACTTGCATCTCATTCACATTTATAGGACTCTTCATTTCAATTATTGCTTGGCATTTAGAAGGGTTCATCTCAATCCCTTGTACTGTAAGCATGAATCCTTAAAATTTTTCTTTTTATACTACTAACACATTTTTTTTTGGATTTAACCTTATATTCATGGATTTAAATTGCAGTTGCGGTCGTGGATGCGGTCACGTTGCATTTTTCACAGTTGCAGATATTGCAGATATTATAATGTGGATTGCGATCATTGCAGTTGTGAATTTTTTAAATCTTCTCACATTTTAATATTAAAAGACTTCAATAATTTTAAATTTTAAAAAATTTTAATTAACATTATTTTTATATAATCTAATGTATTTAAACCAATTTAAAAATAATTTTTTCTAATTGTGATGCAATGTTATGAAAAAATTACGCTGAATACTTCAAACAACTTAACCAATTAATTTTAATTAATTAATATTAATATAAATATAAATTAAAGAAGCAAAGTTGAAAATCTTCTTAACATTCAATGAATATTTAATATTTTTTTGGCTCCATGAACCGTAATATACAATCCAAATCCCAATAGGATTTGCTAGCTACATTTACCCATTATTTTTCCACAATCCAAGGGCTGTGATTGTCTTCGATCTTCACAAATTTTGGCTTTCCTTTAGCTAGACAGCTACTCTGCTTACAAATTACATATAGGAGTCTTATCAAGTTATTTTTTTTAAATCTTATTCAATTTTATTTCTCTTTCAAACCTTTCTTCTTCCTTCGTATGCTCACAGCTTCTCTGCATTTTACTGCTCCCAGTTTCTTTGCCTTTCACTTTCACATGATTTCGTTCTCTCTTAATTATTTTATCCCCTTTCTTATTCATTATGTTCTTTTTTAAAACTGATGCACTCTCATAAATGTAGACTCAGTATTTTTTTCTCATTTGTGCTCTTTTGCCTTAATTCATGGTCGATTGTGATTGCGGCAAGAATGTGGGCAAAACGGTCCGTAACCAGGTGTGACAAATGCATTAACGTTGCAATGCATCCGCAATAGGCCACAACAATAGTGATTGACAATCACACCACAAATGCACTTGAATGCGGTAATGGCTGCTTTTGCATCCGCAAAATTGTAGCTGCATTCAGAGATGCAGTTCGCATTTTAAAACCCTACTTATATTGTATTGTTTGAGTATGTTGAAGGCCTTAGAAACATCTTTCTAATGTTACTCTTCATTAGTTAACTTGATGATCATATTATCAACATAAACTTCTATGTTTCTACCTATTTGATTAGCAAAAACTTTATTCATCATGTGTTTGTATAATGGGTCCATATTCTTCATTCCAAACAACATCACCTTGTAATGAAATATCCTTTGATCCGTTTTGAACACTATTTTGTCTTCATTGGTTGGATACAATTTCATTTGGATATAGCCTGAGAAGGCGTTATTGAAGTTTAAAATCTTAATTCTAAAGAAATTATCTACTAAGCAACCAATGTTTAGTAAAAGATATGAATCCTTTGGATAAGCCTTGTTAAGATCCATGTAATCTATGCAAATTCTTTATGTACTATTTGGTTTTCTTACCAATACAACATTTGCAAGCCAGGTGGTATAAAGGACCCATTTAATGATCCCTACTTTTAATAACTTGACAACTTCCCCTTTTACAATACCTTACCTTTTAAGACTTAGATTTCTATTTCTTTGTTAAACTAGCTTTATGTTTGGATTAAGGAATACTTTATGATAGGCTATGTCTATGTGGATTTCAGGTTTGTTGGTCGGAGATTGGGTCAAAACTTTTCTATCATCCTTCAATATTTTATTAGGATTTGTTTAGTTTCATCATTCAAGCTAGCCCTAATTTTGATGGTTCTTTGGTTATCTCCTTTAAACAATTGAATTTCCTCTAACTTAACTTTTCGTTCTAGTCATTTTGGATTATTTGACTAGACATCTAATAGGGCTATGTTTATGTTGAATATTTTGTGATAGGCTATATCTATGTTGATTTCAAGCATGTTAGCCAGAAATGAGGTAAAAACTTATTTATTATCCGTCAATATTTGTATTAGGATTTGTTTGGTTTCATCATTCAAGCTAGCCCTAATTTTGATGGTTCTTTAGTTATCTTCTTTAAACAACTGAATTTCTTTTAACTTAACTTTTGGTTTTAGTCATTTTGGATTATTTGACTAGACATCTAATAGGGCCAAATCCACCATCTAGCAATCTTTCTTGGTGCTTGAAGACCTTATTGTGATATGGTTGTATATCTTTTCTTTTTAGATTGATGATATAATATTAGCTTGTTAGCTTTTGATCTCCTTTCATTTGTCTTATTTTTGCCAAAGTGTTAAATTTCATTAATAGGTATGAAGTGGATACATAGCACTTGCCTTATTTAGTGGAGGTCTACCCAAAATGGTGTCATAAGTGGTGTTTGGTGCTAAAACCACTAAAAGGTCCACATCAAGTGTAATACCTTAAATAAAGCCAAAAAATTTAAAAAGGACTTTTATCTAGAAAATACCTTAATTAAAATATCGGCAAACTAATTAGGTGAAATGCATGTGAATCGTAAATATGGTTTGGATATATGTTTAACTATAATTTTTTTTAGGAAATATATTAAGCACTAATATAAGTTAAAATCTAATTAAAAAATCTAGTATTAAGTTTAGAAAATTGTCTAAAGTCCTAATAGAAACTTAAAACTCAAGAAGGCCAAAAACCTTAAGATTTGGGCCCAAAATTAAGATGAATCATCTTAGTTTATTTGGAATGATTTGGATCAAAATTTTTACATCCAAATATAACCTTAGAAGTTAGAAAAAAAATAAAAAAATAAGGCCTAGATAATGCCTAAGCTTATAAAGGAAGTCAATCGTAATTAAGTGAATAAATGGAAAACTAGAGGCAATCGTTAGTAAATTCTTCTAGAAGTTATATTTGGAAGGTTTTTATTGGATCTAAGAATATTAATTCTTAAATTTCAAACCTAAATAGTTGTGCTCTAGATTTAAGAAAATATATATAAAAATAGTAGTTTATAAAGGAAGCTTTAGTTAGGATTCTATTTAAGACATTTAAGGCCATTTTTGGAATAAAATTTATGATCTTCTTGTTCAGCCCAACCCTGACACTCCTAGGATTTTCAAGTAGGGTATCTAAGCTTCTGGCAATTTCTAAAAGGTTTTCCAAGAAATTCTATTAAGTTTCTTGCAAGGTAACCTAAGTTTCCCTTCATCTCCTACTAATTTTTATGGAAATTTTCTCTTCAAGGATCCTAGAACTTAGTTTATTTTAGTGAAGTTGCTACTTCAAAAGATTTTTGGAAGGTTAGAAAATCAATAATTTTAGGTGAGTAGAAACTATCCCCTTTTCCTTTGAGTTTTCTCATGAAAGGTAAAAGATATGATGATATATACTATTATAGGTGTTAATTTGATTTATGGTACTATATGATTTAGTTCTAGCATTATATAAATGATGACATGATGATATGATCCTTTTTCCTTAAGAGATGACAATGGGATTTGTTGAGTTTAGAAACAAAACTTTTAGGAGAGAATAATAGTATATTTTTTAGTACTCTTTAGAATCAATGGGTAGGAATTACTGAAGTTTCAATTTTTGGCATTTTAATATTACAAATAGTGTTAAGTTAGTTATGGAAAAATTAGGAATTTTTGGAAAACTTTAGAAATATGAAAAGAGAGTTTTTTAAGGACTTTGGTTACAAGAGTTCAAAATAAAATTTTGAGTTCTATGCTTTAAAGTTTGATGTTGTTTGTGTAATATTTTGGTTGTGAAAATTTAAAGTAATTGGCATTCTTTGATTATTAATATGTTAATAAGTTTATATAAAAATTTGGTAGCAATTAGAGTAAATGTAGGTGCCAAGAAGGCTCCTTTTTCATAATAACTCTAAAATTGCCTAAATTTGGCAACCTTGTGTATTTGGTTTTATAGGAATAGTACTAACATGATATTTTTATGAAGTAATTGAAGTTTTTCATTATTTAACATGTTAAAGGTAGTGCCTAAAAATTAGTGATGATTAGAAGTAATTTGGATGTTGAAAAAGGGCTTTAATTGCGACTACTCATGTGCTATCCTATTTTAAGATTTATGTTTTTGGTATTGTGTGAATAATACTTCAGAATGAGAAAATTATAAAATAAATAATGTTTGATGAGTAGCAATATGTTAAAAGCATTAGATAAAATTCTAGTTGAAATTTAAATTAACTTGGGAGCCTCAAAGGCACTAGACCATAGGAGTATTTATGTTACCAAGCAAGCTAAATATTTGATATTTCTTGTTAAGAAATGTTACAAGGAATTAAAGTTTATGATATAGTTGATGATGTTTGAGCTATAATAGAAAGTCATTCAAAAGAGCTAAGTGTTCTCATTATGTTGAATAGAAAGGTTATATATTAACCTTTGATATAATGATATGTGATGATAAAATTAAATATATGAGAATAACAAATCTTATTGACAAAACTTTTATGACATTATTACTATTTTTACCATGCCCAATGAAATAAGTAATTGATGCTACAACTAGCATCTTATCATTGCTCATCATAAATATAATTTATAGGAGGAAGATATGCATCATTTGCAAAAAAGAAGATGGACGGTAAAGGTTCAAAGGATAAGGTTAGTAGCTTTATGCTTAGGATGGTGGGGGATAAGGCTGTACTAAAGATGTAAAGTGGAACCAATATACTAACTATAGTCATTCTCTTTAACAAACTTTATAAATATTATATATAAGAACTATAATAAGTGCATAATAGCTTTAATCAATTATTATAAACTATTATATATTTGATCTTTTATGGTAAAAACTTTTTAGAAAAAGAAGAAGAGTAGCTATTCACTAAGTATTTTAATATTCATGTTCTTTCTATTGTATTTTATTTGTAGATACAAACTATAGATCCCATGAAAATGACTAATACATGGACAAGAACTTTCCTTTCACCATGGGGAACATTCCAAATAATATTTTGTTATAAACTTTAGATGTCTGTAGCGAGTCCCTAAGTAAATTACACTACAAAACTTAAAAAGATAAATTTTGAGTTTAACTATTTTCTAGCCAATTTCTCTCAACAAAGCCATTCATCGGAGGGCATAGTTGGTAATCTAGTTCGGTCACCATGTCAATTTCCCTTTCTTCCTCATCCATGTATGTCATATTTTGAACTTCCTTATGCATATGCAATTAGAATTATTTTCTATAAATGCTTATTTATACTCTTAGTTGAGTTATATATATATATAGTGTCTGAAAGGCTTATAAGGACATTTAGTTTATGTATCAATACTAGTTAAGTGTCTTTATATTGGTCATGGTATCTAAGAATTGGGTTGTGACATTAATCATCTCTATTTCACTCCTTAAACCAATAGTAACTCTTAAAATGACAATTCCTACTACTTGTACTTGGTTTCTTGCAAATTCAATAAGTACTCTTTTGTATGGCTTGTATATGTTTTTTAAGCCCATATTTTCTACCATTTTAGAATAGATGATTTTAGCTGAGTTTCCTTGATCAATTAATATACATTTTATTAGAAAGTTATAGGCTAGAGTGATTATTACCATTGGATTATAATGATCTTGGTCAATTTCCCCAAAATCTTCATCTGTAATGGTGATGGATTTGATCTCTTCTCTTTGCTTCTTCTAGTTCATGGTAAAGACTTGTCTAGCATGTCTTTTTTTAGAGCGATTCAAATTTCCTCCACTTGTAAAGCCTTCAACAATCATTTCAATTACTTGTACTTTTGGATCTTTCAATTAGTGTTGCTTTTCTCATTTTTATTTTCCCAATCTCTTAGATTCACCATATTCACCATTCATTTTATATTTTTTTGTATTTGGAAAAGGTAACTTTATCAAATTATATCCTCAATTTCATCCTTCAAAGTAATGCATTCATTAATGTCATGGTTGTAATCTTTATGAAATTTACAAAATTTGGTTCAATTAGCAATAAGGTGCTTTCTTTCCTTGGTGTTGGAAATTTTATTAACTTTATCGCTCTAATGTCATGAACTATCTTACTTGGTAATGCATTCAAGGGTTCATATTTGTTAAACTTATCTTATGGTATTAATTTATGTCCATCTCTATCTTGTTCTCCTTTTGTATAATTTTGCATTCCTGTTGGAATCTTTTTGTTTAAAATCTTCTTATTGTTTATTTATGCCTTGCTCTTCTATGTTTATGATTTTTTTTTTTTGCTCTAGTTAGTAGCTCTTTTAGTGTATAGGTAAGGCATTTAGCAGGGGAAAGGGCAAGATGCCTTTACTGTAGTCCAGTTGTTAATTGATGAATTGTGACTCCCTCATTATGATCTTTAATTTCAAAGGCCACAACATTGAATCAAGAAAAGTATTTTTTATGTTGACCTTGTTAAAGGTTTATTAGTGTGGCAAAAGTTTTTTAAGGAAGTTTTCTAGCCATAAAATAAGTTTGAAAGTCTTCAACTAGTTATTTGAAATTTATGATGGATCAATGGGGAAGGAGATAAACCATTGTAAACTAGCCTTTCTAACTATTGTTAAAAATGCTTGACATATGATTGTGTTTGGGGCACCTTAAAGGAGCATCAATGCCTAAAATGCTTCAAAGTATTCCATCAAGTTTCAAGTATCATCGTATTCTTCTGGACATGATGGAAATTTGACATGATGAGGCAGCAGTCTACTTTTGATTTGAATGGTGAAGGGATGGTCACCCCATTTTAGAAAAGGAAAATTGTAAGATTGCTTGTTTTATGAATTGTTTTAGCTAATGAAGGGAAATAGTGAGTCATATTCTTCATGATAAGGAATCTCTTGGTGCCTTGATGTGTTAGATGATAGGATTTGGTGAAAGGAAAAGGAGCAGTCTTAGTGGTAAGAATATCTATAGAGGTAAAGGTGTGGTAGTTTATGGTATCAAGGGCTGTGATACCTAGGTAGTAGGGATATTTGTCATTAAAGGCAAGTGTTGTCCAATCGGGTTATATGATGCAGATATGATGTGGTTTGTCAAAATTGATGGCATTCTAAATGGAAAATGGCCAAACAATGATGGCAATGAGGGTGGTGAAATTAGTGATTAGCCAAATAAAACTTTGTCTATATAAGGAATAAAAGCATCAAGTGTGAACTGTGGAGGATGATTCACTAGGCACACTTTGATGCCTAAGTCCATAACTGCCTATTAGACAAAGTGTATTAAGAGTTGTATGTCAGTCTTAGTGGCATACCTAAAACTCCTTTTACAAGAGTATGACCACTAAAGGGTGAGCTAAGAGTTTGGCAAATAAAAAGCCATTATCATGGCTAACGTTTCATCATCATGACGAAAATTCAATCTTTAATAGCTAATGTTCAGGTGGAATCATTGTTGATTGAATTACTTTTAGTTAAGGTCAACTTGAGTTAGGGGTTCAATGGTTTTACCCTTCACAATAGGATGCGTACTTTCATAGCCCAAGTTAACCATGATTTTGTCCAACTGGACTAAATTCGATTGGTTATTTGAGTTATTGTCAATACTCATTATTTATCTAATTAAATTATATAATATTTCAAATAAAAATTATAATATTACTATAAGGTGATTATTAATTTATTTTCATACATAATTTTTAATTCATTTTTAAATACTTAATTTAATTTTCATTAATATATAATATAAAATTATATATGAAAAATAATTTAATAAATTAACATATAATAATATAGTAATTCTATAAATGTTCATTTTAAGTTTTACATACTTGAAAAGTGTTATTTATAATATTTTAAAATTAATAAAGATAAAATGCAACCATAAAAATTGAAGCTAAGATTTTACATTTATTGACTAAAATTTCAAACATTAGATAGAATTAGATATATTTTCTTTTAATTGCACATACGAAGAACTTGACGATGCCCAAATAAGCCATCATGCTTAAGGGGTATGTCTAAAATTAGGGGTAACAATATGTGTTCATGTGTCAAAAAGAGTGAAACCAAGTCTAGTAGAGTCGAGTTTTGACTTAATCGAATATGGTTTGATGAAAAATTGCATGTGCTCAAGTTTCACTCGAACTTAAATTATAATAAAAAAATTAGCTCATATTTCATTCGACTTAGAACATTAAGTGCCAATAATATGCTCAATTAGCTTAGTAATGATAAGAATATTGTCAAATTAATAACAAGTTTCATACTCAATTTAAGTTCCATTGATTACAAATTGATTATTTTAGCATAAAATCTAATTTTTCAATAAATATATAAACTTATAACATAAATTAGTTAAAAACTAAACTAAAATCCTAACACTTTCAAATTAATCGGAAAAAAAGAAGAAGCCATAATCCTGTTACCATTAATACTTAATAAAGGAGGTTTCTCCGATACAAATCCCATTTCGTCATATTGTATGCAACAACATTTGTATTACTGGAAGTGAGACAAGTGGAGGCTTGAATTTGAAAATATAATTTAGCCAGTCAACAGCGGAAAGAATCCTGTCGATTAGGGCTAGGCCAAGTTGAATTGCTTAGAGGAAGTAATGGCAAAGGATAAAAGCTTCTTCCTCGATAATCAACATCATAACTCCTGCTGCATCGGTTAAAGCCTGTGAAGGACTTATGGCCCTGCTTCTCATCAGCATCATTATTCACATGCTCTTTTTGTTGGTTGTTTTTCTTCATAACCAAGAACGGTTTAAGGTGTGGTAATGTTGGCTGAGAGGCTGATTTGAACAAATGCTTTAAAGGTCTATTTCTCTTGATTTCAGAGGGAAGAATCTTCCCATCGAGGACAGTTCATCTACAAAGTATAATTCAAGCCCAAGGAAATTGTTTATATATGCTTCTGGATTCCGAAATTCTTTTAAACATAAAACCCACGGAATAAATAAAAAAGTCTTTGAATTCTTCAATGCATCTCGACATTTTGATGTTATAATTTGCACCGCAGAAATTTAGCCAAAATAGGGCAGCGTTTTAGTACATAGAGGATCAAGCAAGCAAATAGAAGCAGGAACAATTTAGAAAACAAACATAATATCATGCATTTTGCTGAAAATTTTACATTTTTTCTTAAAATCAGAATTACTTTTTGAAAAAAAAAAAGAAAAAAAACTGTAAATAAAGTAATAATAATTCTTGCGGAGAAACGAAGCTATATATTATACTTTTATTCCAATTACAACCGAAGAAAGAGTTAACGAGAAAACTGAGACCGTTGTTTGCGAGAAGAAAATTAAGTGGCCAAATGTTATGTATGAAGGCCAGCTCCTAGTAGAATTGAGGATGCGGCAAGCTCAATGGCCGCCATTGGGAAGAAGGCAAATGAAACCGAGTTACCGATTGGCATGCGTCATGCGCCAGTGGCTCTCCAGCTGAAACCGTGCGACGTATGCTTGTCACTTTTAGCCAATATGCCAGCCTTTCAATATTAAACCTACGTTTGGCACGCTTGGTAAAGATGGCGGGATTCACAAGTCTACAAGCCAATATTGTATGTCGTTGAAGCGCCTGTGCATACTGGACCGCAGGATCCTTCCACACAAGAAGCTTCTGTACACTATGATATGCATCATTCCATAGTTTTGAGTGTGCAGGGGATGACCGTAAGCCAACGCACTCTGTCCCTATCTCAGTATCTAGGCATCCCACTAGGCCCTTAGAATACTCCATCCCCTTAAAGAGTATTTTGAACGAAAAGCCTCCCGCAAGAAAATGACATACTTTTTTTGAGTCATCGTAAGCCCTTTTCGCCATGCTCCAGGTGTCCAATTTACACGAAAACTAGCCGACACGAAGATAAAAATGCGAGAATTCCAAATATGGTCTTCTCGAATTCCACCGGATTCTGAAACCTTTCGAAATGACCAAAATACACCTAGATTTGGGAAATTTGGGAAAAATAGTACACAAGCCGGATTGACCCTAAATTTTAGCCACATGACCCTTATAACATGTTGGATTTTTTCACTAAGTATCATCTCAATCCAAGCCTGTTTGCTTGTCGAACTGTCACAACTTCCATATTGTGACATTCTCCCCCACTTCAAATGTTAATGTCCTCATTGATGCCTCAATCTAACATGGCTCCGGTCTTCAGCCTACTCCATTGAGTTACTCCCTTGACCATCTCAAAGCTTGTCTCTTTGAGCGCTATGAAATGTTTCTCCCATTTTAAAGTTGGGCTGTCTGTTGCCTCTACAATATAGGTATCTCTTGACAAAATGCATCATCCGCAAAGTCACTTGAAGGGCTACCTTTGTAGTCACCTTTCAAAAAAGTGTCCCAACACTCTCTAGTACTGCTATCCCACATAACTTTCTTGAACTCGTTACCTCCGTAACTTGTTCAACAGGTAGTTACCTCTGCAATTGGTGTTCACTACCTCTACAGATTGCACAATTGCCACCTTCGCGGCTTATGTGTGTATCTACTCTATGGCTCATGATAAATACATAGTGCTTGGAGTCACCTACTAACAGGTATCTTGCCCTAAGTGTCTTCTTGACATTCTTCACAAGTATTTTCCATATTTACTTTATATAATGAAAACTTGAAAATAGAAATCATATATTTATATACATGCAATTTACAAAAGTATTATACTATGGTTTTAAGGCTTATATAAATAACAAAAGACACCACACCTTTATTTTTGACTTTTTTATGTTGCTATATGCATACAAATTACAATATTTTAATATATGGATAATAGACACTAAAAGGATTTGAGGTGGTCCTTTATGCTGGTCATCAAAAAGTAGTGAAACCTCATGGTAGTAGTAGTAAATTGAATGAAAGTCCCAAACTCAATCTTTTTTCAAAAATCATTTTGGGAAGTTAGATTTTCTTACAATATCTGAAAAAAAATGAACAACAAAAGTGAGTATAAATACTTAGTAAATAACTATTTAACCCACTTTTTGATGAGATATATAATTAAACACAATCCTTATAAATAGTATATTTATGAATCCTTAAGTTACCAGTATATTCATAAAGACAAATAATATATTAATAAGATTTCTAAATAAATGAATCAAATTTAAATATATTATTTTCAAGGTGTGTGAAAAGAATCACAGTAAGGTATATAAATTTCCACCTTATTACTTCTTTCAACCATAGCCCTTTGTCCTTCAACCTTATCTCTCCATTCAACCATAACCCTCTCTCCTGCAAATGGCATTCATGCAATATTTCTCCTCCCTTGTCTTATTTATTTATTCCTTAATCAAAAACTCAATTTTAAAAAATATACCATTATTGCCAGAATATCTTTTTTCAAATTTAAATAATTAATTTTTAATTCATACATACATAGTCAAAAGTATCAAAATAGCAAATACCCAGTTACATATATTGGACACCAACATACAAATATATAGAAATAAAAAAAACACTAAACAAAAGTAATTTTGTAATTTAACAACCACACTTGTCCAGAATTTTTTTGTATAAATTACATTTGTCATATTACCATTTCACAACTTTGTTGTACATGCACAACCCATATCAACAAACTGCATAATTCATGAATATATAGATATACATTTATATTTACAAAGTACAAACATTTACAAGATCTGAATCACAATAATTTCGATTAAAATTTAAATATTAATTTATATCCAATTGTTATTATCAAAATTTCAAGCAAATAATTATCAATATATAATAAATATAAACATGTAATAGTTTAATATTATTAAATGACATAGCTTGGTATTAATTTTTATATAATAATATCGTTAGATAGTTAAATATTATAAATGCATCAATATATAAAATTAAAAAAAATTAACTATGTAACTCGTCAAATAAAGGGGAGAAAGTTACTTACTCAATGGAGATATTTTTTACCAATCACCTTGAGCAGCAAAAGCACTCAGCTTCCACACTTGGACTAACTTAGATTTTCTGAAAGTGACGTGCAAAATGAAAAAGGGAAAGATCTATAGACCTTAAGAAATAATAAAATGTTAAGACAATCATTATATCTATTGGCTATTTGGGTTACGTGTATATGAATCTCAGAAAAATCTAAGTTTCCTTATCCTTTAAATTCCTCACATGTTCGGTAAGCAGTCTAGCAACCAAGAGATATTTTATTTTATTTGAGGCTTAAGTGGAACGAGACTCATGTCTCTATGACCTTAGGGATTTACATTTCCATTGTGACAAAGATAAAGCTTTTATCCAGAACTCCAAACAAACCTAAAAATGGGACAAATAAGATATTATATTATTATATTAATATAATATTCTATTATCAATATGTAATGACGTAATTTGTTACTGTCACCTTTACGCCAAATTTAGCATTATATATAAAGTTTTGAAATTCCTTACAAACTCTCTCTCTCTCTCTCTCTCTCTATATATATATATATATATATATATATATATATATATATATATATATATATATGTGGCACCCACGTCGTCAGTGTTGATATATTATATAACAACTCAAGATTTACGTAACCTATTCAATTAAAGTTTTTTTTATTGTTTCATGACATTTAATTTAATATTTAATTTTTAAATTTCTAAAATCCGAAAACTTCATAATAGTATTTTATTTAAGTAAATTTTGATTTTTAGAATTTTATCATACTATTTAATTTAACTTCTCATATTTGTACATCGACGGATGTCACAAGCCGCAACACAGTGCCACTGCCCACCGTTGCATTAGGTTCCCCAGCAAAAATGTCTCACCACAGCTTTAAGTCAGATACTGCCAAAAGGTGAGAGTTTTGCAACAAAGTATGGTTGCATCGATGGATTATGTTTTTGTCAAAGATATCTTTCAGCAACTACTAGTATTGCTGCAAAGGTCAAAAAGGTCAATCCCGGCAAAGATGATTATATTGAATTTCTTTTTTCTTCTTTAACCCTTTGGTTCTTTAATCCAATAGAAAGATATCATAACTTAAATCTAGGATTTAAAAAACAATATGTGAATATAATATTATTCGTAATATTATGTTTTAGGGATAGATTATGTCTGTAATTTTTCGTAATTTTAGACTGTTATAATCGTATTTTTAGACTGTTATAATCGTATTTTTTCGTATTTATTCGCATCATGACGCAATTGTGACCGCAACTGCGATCACAATTTAAATCTCTCACTTAAATTATAAAATATATACAGAAAGATATGTAAAATATAACATTGGAGGACCCACGATTCACTCCGTAATGGTTCTCTTTTTTAGGAGAACTTTTTATATGCTCTGCCTGCAAAAGAAGAGTAATTATGAATTTTGTTGTTCATTTAATTGTTTTGCACGGTATACATAGAATAAACTTAACTCACCGCTGGATGTGATTCCAAAAAGCACTGCAATTTGAATCCTTGTTCTCGTTATTAACCCACCACCTAATAATTTATATTTTTTTTACAAGAACAGTCCGTGAAAATTTTGTTATGTTATTCGTCCTCAAATTCTATCAGTATGACTGGGGTATTCAAAGATTAGAATTTCACTTGCCCTGTAACTATCGGTATCCAATCATGCTCAAAAATTCAGATCCTACATTTAATTACAGGATCGGTTGTCTTTGGTTTCCAGCAGCAGTAATTTTTTTATGCTAATTTCTAATTCCTAAATTCATATATTCTACTCATCACCCCTTGTTGACCTCTTAAAGCTCTAAGCATCTGTTACTAATGACTTATGACTTCTACATCCTCGTATACCCTATACCCTTGTCCTCGTAAATTAATATTAAGGAAGCCTAAGCATACCAACCTGTGATGTATTGATGCATTGCAATTTGCTAAGGCTCGTCGAAGCTAACATAGGATGCAAGTCACTTATTGAGCGTTTAATAAGCAAATTATTTTGGAATATCAAACCTTGCCCACAAGATAGATCCCAAGTAATGTGAAGAAAACAAACAAAAGGACCATTGCAACCCTAAAAAGAATGTAGGCCATCTAAAATAAATGCATAGAAGCACACATATAAGGAGTGCAACGTTACATAGTTTACCTAAACCAGCATTGACACGTCCCCTTCTTTTCTTTTTTTTGTAAGTTCATTACCTTAACCCCAATTCATACCGTTGACCAGCACCTCTACCTTAAACAGATATCAACTAAGTCTCATCAAGTCATATGATAACTCAAAATGATAAGTCAAAAAACTTGTTACCATAATAAAGAATATATCGATGCTTTATATTATGTTTAACAGCAAGAACCAACATATTCTTGATGAGGTTACCATATACACCTAAACTAACTCTAGTCTAACACTAGTGATTCATAATGTTAAACCATCTATCTATCCCTACAGCACTTTGTAAGAAAAAAAAAGTCTCAGTTGACCAACGTTAGTATTATCCTTATATGTATGCTCTTTTATCAAATAAAACAGCTATCTTTAATTTGATTTTTTTTATAAAATAAAATTAAAAAAAATTCAGCCAACCAAGTTGGGAGGGGGGAAAAGTGCTACAGGAACAACAATGGTAGCTGCAGCCTGCAAGCCTCTACCCTCCATGCTCTTGAAATTTCATCAACACTATTAGTAGAAACAATTGCTTAAAACCATAATATATATATATATATATATATATATATATTTCCACTTACATTGCTGGATGAGCGAAAGTATATAGAAGTCCCTAACAATTCAAATCTAAACGCGTCAAGGTGTAAGTCAAGATTGCTTAGGAATAAATTTGATCGTTGTCAACGATAAAGAATTTGAACAATAAAAAAAATTGCACAAAGCAGAGGGAATAACATGCAACTGATTTTGAATTGCTCTCCTTGTTAACAATAGATAACTTAGTTCAAAAACCTCCTTGAAGAAATTTTCTATAAGCTAAAGAGGCTTAAAAGTTTTCAAGTCTCCAAAGTAAGCAATTTTTTTTTTTTTAACAGCAACAATTCTATCGGCAGAATACAGCCCACTGACCACCAATAATAAAAAGATGACAGCAGTAAACAAAATCATTTACTAGCGATAGGGGGGGACTGCTCTCTTCTCTTTATGATAAATAGTATACACTATATAACTTATAACGACATGGAAATTAAGCATTGAACATGATACTAGGTTAAACCCCACACCGTGACAGAAACATACAGAGACAGATCTGCATACCGAAAAAGTCAAAATAGGGAATGTAATTACACTTATATGGAAATAAAGGGAAGTTCATAACTTGTACCCGTCTCATTAAGGAAAAAAAAAAAAAAAACATTCAATCACACAGCTAAATCAAGTAATGTAAACATGTAAGATGGAAGAAACTGATAACTCCTACGATTAAAAAAAAAAAAAAAAGGAAAAAAACTGCTTGTTTCTTCCCCTGATAAAAATAAGATTCTTGAACTATCACCTAACTGCCAAAAATAAAGTGGCCACCCAGACTCCTCTTTCATATCAAAGTTATACCATACATCAATTAACACAGCAAATTCCCAAAAATAGAATAAGCAAATTGCATGGCAGACAATAAACGCAAAGCCCATCTAATTTTTAAATTTAAAAACAACCATTTTAACTCTAAATCCTTGACATTTCAACGGGTATCCCAAAATCACATAGACTAATTCACCAAGGAGGCAAGTATGCCCAAAAACAAACAAAAAACTTACAAGTACTGCATGACTTAGGAAAACCATACTCGTATACTGTTAAACAAGTACTGCATGAGCCACTATCGCGACCTCTTCATGGCTTAAAACCCATTTACAATTGTTTTCCCATAACTCATATGGAAGTATGATGTTTTTCTACTTTTCTTTTGTACTGTATGAATATTTTATTCAAACTTTTTCATTCTTCTATATGTCCTTTTCTGGTATGCTCTTGTTGGTGATAAATGAGGGAAAATGTGTAAAATGCTCTCCTCCGCGCATCAAGGCAGTTAAGAAAGCATGAAATGAATTATCCAACCCATAACTTAGAGCTGGTAGTAGTGGTGCTTGCCTTAAAATCCCAGAAGCATTATTTCTATAAAGTAACATGTAAATTCTACATTAATCATAAAATTCTAAAGTATATAATAGCATATGTATTAAGTTAAAAAGTCCTAAGGAAGAGAAGAAGTGCACAAAGAGAAGATGTAGATGCAGTAATAGCCAATATACGAATATATTCCACCAGAAAGCAAATCAAGAAAGAACAATTGAAGGATTCTAAGTACAACCAATTGAAGAGAAAGACAATGGTGGAAGAAAAAACTCACCAAAGTATAGATAGTAAAGGGATAATAGGAAATAGGAAGTGATTATGGGTTCATGACGTAGTAAGGAAGGAAATTTTAAGGAGAGCTCATAAGTCATTGTACATAATGCATCTTGGAGTAACAAAGATGTGTTGGGATTTGAATAACATTTACTAGTGGTAAGGAATGAAGAAAGATGCGATTGAGTATGCAGTTAAATGTTTGACTTACCAAATAATCAAGGTAGAATATCAATGACTAGCTAAACTTCATCAGGACATATACATTCCAAAATGGATGTAGGAAAGTATCATTATGGGTTTTGTTATTGGATTGCCAAAAACAAGTAAAGGTTATGATTTTAAATGAGTGATTGTGAATCACCTCACAAAGATAGTGCATTTCTTGCTAATTAAGATGACATATTCAACATCACAATATGCTTAACTTTTCTTAGACAAAAATGCACCTATGCATAGCATACCAACCACAATAATTTTATATTGTGGGATGCAGTTCATATCTTATTTTTGGCAATTATTTCAAGAAGCAATAGGTATATAGCTACATTTCAACAATACATTCCACCTACAAATAGATAGACAATAAAAAAGGATCATTTAAACATTGGAAGATATGCTTAGGGTGTATACAATATAATTTAAGGGAACATAGGACAAGTATCTACATATGATAGAATTTATACATAATAATAGCTATCAAATATGTGCTCTATTTGAGGCACTATATGGAAGAGAGTGTAGATTGCCAATAGGATACTTTAAACATGATGAAGCAAAGATAATTGGATCTAAATTGGTAGAGGATGCAATAAGTAAAGTCTAAGACATAAAAGAAAGATTACTTGCAATGCAAGACATATATAAATCTTATGCAAATATAAGCCGACAAGAATTAGAATTTTAGGAAGAAGAATATGTGTTTCTCAGAGCTTCATTAATGAAAGGAGTAGTATACTTTAAAAAAAAGGGGGAAAGTTAGCATATGATATGCTAGACTATTTTTACTAATAAAAAAATTTGGAAAGATGGCATATCAATTGGAATTACTAGATAGCATGAAAGTAATACATCGTGTTTTTTACGTATCCATGCTATAAAAGTATATTCTCAATAAATCACATATGTTAAGGAAAGAATTAATACAGTTGGATAGGAAGTTGACTTATAAAGAGCCATTGATGAAAATAATCGATAGATAAGTTAGAAAACAAAAATATAGGCAAGTACCTACAATAAAAGTGGTTTAAGAAAGATACAAAGAGCAAGAAGCAAGTTGGGAATTAGAGACAATAATGCAAGAGAAATATCTAAAGTTATTTGGTAAGACTTGACTTTGATTTCATGAGTTAAACACAAGTTATGACAATGTTGTGAATCATTATCTTACTTGTTGATAATTTGAGAACTATTTTTTTTAAGGGGAAAAATTTTGTGACATGTACTAGAAAACTCACTTAATTAGAATTACTTAAGGTAATTAGAAGTATGATTAGTGACAAGTAAGTAGAAGAAAAAAATTCATTAGAAATATTAGAAGAAAATCCAATGGAATTATTATTGGAAGCCTAGATATCTAGATAAAGAAATTATTATAAGAAACAAAAAAGAATTTTTTAAAGGGATAATTAATACCAGACTCATGACAAATGTGAGCTTGGGGTGAGGTTTGGCCATTTATGACTAAAGTACTTTTGTAACAAAAGTCATAGAAAGTTGTTAGAGTAGTTGGATTCATGGGTTGCATAAATTTATACTACATTTAATATTCATCAATTTTTTAAAATCATTAAAGTATAAAAAATTGAGAAAAATATGTTTTGAAAAGTAAAATTCAAGAAGAAAATTTTGACATTAAAATCCTAATTTTTTGATTTCATTTCATATATAGTGTTTAAAAATATGAATAGAGTTAATGATAAAATGATTGAATTTCATGAAAAAGAAAATAGTTTTATGGTCACCTAATTTTGCTTGTTTTATCCATATGAAAATTTCACAAGAAAAATATTATTTTTATTTGTACACCAGTACAACATTATATTTTTATCTTATTAAAATGTCAAAAATGAAAGCATTGTTTAACATTTAATTATTGCTTTTGTATGCGCTAGTTGTCTCTCCTTCCCAAAATTTTCCACAAGCTTTTACTTTTCAAATCTTAAGTTCTATTTTATGCAATAAATAAGTTTACTTTTAACTTATAAACTTACTCAATAAGTTATAAGTTAACTTTGAGATATATTTCACATACTAATTTATTTAAAAAAATAAGTTCTGACTTAATAAGTTACTTTGAATAATTTATAATTTATAAGTTGATAAGTTTTCAAATGTTTCAAAACTTATTATTTTTTTATTAGTTTACAACTCATAGTCTTAATAAATAATTATATTCTTATTTTAGATAATAAATAAATAAAAATTAATTAAGTAAATGAATAAATTAATATATAATATCAAATTTTTAATATAAATAATTAAATAGTAATAAATAAGTAAATAAATATATAATATTAGAAATAATAATTAATTTAATTTTAGACAATTATATCCTTATTTTAAATATAAATATATAAAAATATGTAAGTAAATAAATATTTAATATCCTAAATATATAATTATTCAATTATGTCTTAAGTAATTGTATTTTTGCTATAAATAATAATTAGAAAAATTATGTAAGTAAATAAATATATAAAGCCATAAAAATATAATTAATTAAATTTTAGATAATTATATTTTTATTTTAAACATCTTTATTATATTAATATAATTTGATCTTTAAATAAATATAAACCACTTTCATTTATATATCTATTTATATTAACATATTTTTTATCTCATTTTATAATTTCAACTAATTCAATAACTAATTTTATGAAATACTTCTTATATAATCAGTTAACTTATCAGTTATTAGTTAATTTATCAGTTAATAATTAACTTATTAATTATTAGTTAGTTTATCAACTATTTACAGGAAACAGAACCTCAAAGATTTACAAGCTTTAAATCTGTGTTCCTTTGTTTGCTTATAAAAATCATGCACCATACTTTAACATTTCTACATTATTTCCAACTTTTAGCAACCCTATTTCTTCATTCTCAAATTTTCATTTTTTTTTCATGTTGGACCAATATTACAACCCTAGTTTGCAAACATTCCACTTCTTTTGTCATCTTAGCTTGGTAAAATTTTTCTTTTTCATATTAACTTTTTCATTGAAAATCACATGTATTTACTTATTTAAATAAAATAATATAATTCTTGATATTTTTAGGTATTTCCCCAAGATTTGTGTAAAAATTCCTATAAGTGGAAACCTTTCTTTTTTTCTAAAAAATGTGTTATGTAAATGATATTGTCATAATATATATGTTATAATAATACAAAGAAAAAAGTATCATTTTATAAATAAAATAAAATAAAAATGGAAGTGTAACTCATAGTTCTAATGAACCACCATTCCATGTTTTCAAGTAAGGGTGTCAAGTAGGTGGATTATTTTGTGATGGATCGAGCTTATGCAAATTGGTCTATATTGCCCATGGAAAATATTAACTAAATTTTAGGGAGCTTAAGTCTAATCCATATCTTTAAGTCACGGACTAGTTCATGGAGTTTAACTACAAGTTTACAAATTGATTTGTATTATTCATAAAAAAAAATAAATTTTAAGTGGTTGAAGTCTATTAAAATTTATAGATTCTGTGGATTGATCCACAAACCTAAGTTTGTTTTACATCTATATTTTCAAGAAATGAAGAAGTGAATAAAAAGTGGCTCATAGAACTATAAGCCATTCCTTTGTTAAAAAAAGAATTAATATTTATGGTACTAATTTAATAAAAAAAAAGTAGAGATTTAAAAGTGGGGAAAAAATGAAAAACTATGGTTGTATGAACTTAAAGCCACCATTTTTAGTGTATTATGTAAATAAAGAAGGAAATTTTTTATATTAGAATACAAAAAAACAGTACTATAGGATTACTAATTGACATAAGGTGTTTAAGGATTACACATTAGAAAATGAACCATGTGTAATTGAGCATTGTACTATATGTGATTTCAATGTTGGTTAGTAAACTATCATAAAATAAACAAATACTATCGATTTTTATTTTGTGAAAACCTATGTTGTTTATGTTTATATTATCTTTGGAAATAACATTAAATGTTATTTACTTCTAAAAAATTGATGTCTAATAACCGTAATACCATGTTGATTTTTTCAAATAAAATAAAATAAATGTCTTATGTCTACCTAGCTAAACCTAGGCGCCTGTTCCTCACTTGTTCCTTATGCTTTGGTCATATTTCCTCACTCCTTTGTTTTAAACCCTAAACCCATCCCCATGTTCCTCACTCCTTTATCTTCCTTATTTCCCCTATATTCCTAACCAAATCTAGAAAATCAATATTTGCTATTATTCTACAGAATTCTAATTCAAAAAATTATAAAGAATAAACTAAATAACAAAATAGTGAAAATAGTGAAAGTTTGTACACTGTACCATAATCAAAGGAGGGTACTTTGCTAAATTTATTTTCATATTTATTACATAATATGTGAGGTTTACATTTCTTAAAAAAGCCTTTTGAATACAATACCTGTAGATAAAATGAGTAGTCATGACAAACTGATGTATTATGCATTTTCATATGAATAAATAGTAGATCATATGAAAGAATACCAAAGAAGATGAATGATGTCAAATTTCTTACCTGTATAGACTAGTAAAAGCTACATCAAATTGATAGGTAACAAAATAGGATTGATTAGGAAACTGGAAATTAAATTGCAAAAATAAATATAAAAGAAAAAAATCCTCATGTTCTATACTTTTCTAGTGGGTGCTAAACTTCACATATTTATCCATAGTTTAACTAAGTTTCAATCTTGCAAAATAATTAGTGTCGAATACACTCCTTTTATTTTTAACTCGTGCAAAAAAATTAGTAAGAAAAGACAATTGTGCAAAAATAATTAGTGACCGAAAAGAATCATCTTAAAGTTAGAAAAAGAGTATATTTCGTTAAACAAAGAATCACTTCAAGGTTGGAAAAGTTTCAAGATCAAATTTACAAATGGCATTATGTTTCACTCCTTTTAGTTTCAACTTGCACTATGTTTTTTCTTTTCATTTCCAATTCTTAGCTATTGCATAATATTTCACATTGGTTACCACAAAATAGTCGATGTTTAAAGTTTATATTACACATCAATTTCAAACATCTACCATCATCTTCAATGCAAAAATGTCATCTAATTAAGTAATATTCAATGTTGGTTACAAAAAGGAAATTTTAAAGTTGTAATAGATAAATGATTTTTTTTTTAAAAAAGATTTCCTTTGTTTGTATTAAAAAGTTAAGTAGAACAGTAAGAAATTGAATGTAAATAAAACAATAATGAGAAAAGGGGCAATATATTATGAATATATATTATTCCATTTTACTTATTTCCATATTAGTACATGAATATAAATAAAAAAGGATGATTGACTTTTTTTTAATAAAATAGATTTCTTCTCTCCTTATTATAGAATTAAATAGAATATAAACAAATTGAATTTAAATTAAACCAAAATAAGAAAGAAGATGATATATTACAAACATAGATTCTTTTATTTTATTTATTTCTGTATCATTATATGAACACATATATAATGGAAAGACTTTTACTTAAAATGAACAACAAAATTTACATGGCGTCCCTATAAAAATTAGAAGGAAAGGTGATTATCATCTATTCATAATTCTTCCATATTGTTTGATGACTTCTAAGGCATTTGATTCAATCAATTTTATTTCTATTGGCTTTAAGGTGCTTGATTGATTTATTTACTACTAACCTTTTAGGGTACTTGGAATTTCCATGTCAAAATGAGCATGCGTCTTGCTCAATTTGTATCAAAGTTTGACATAACATATAAAGCAAGTAACATGTTAATTTTCACATTGAAACACAAGTAGCATTAGGGGCTTATAGTAAATGAAGAAATCAAGCACCTCAATGCCACATAATTAAAAATGCTTCAAATTTTATAATCATGGCAATCAAATCAAACTATGGATATACTTATGACCATTTTTTAGGTGTAGAAGATAATTATGATTTAATGTGATGCTTATGGCTATAAAAGATAGCTTTTGAGATTAAGATGAAGGGTGTACATCATAATATTCAACATTGAGAAGTAATTAGAATCTCTTAAAGCTCTTTCAATTAAAGGACTTATGTCCACCTTTAAACAATGAACATAAAATTTTTATAAAGAATTTGGAAGAATTCTTGTTCAAAGTTCTTACAAATGCTTTGTAAAATTTCTATATTTTTAGACAAATTATAGGTTTAAGTTCTTGGATGGAACTTAGATTGATTCCAAAAACTTCTGAAAAGATTAGATTTTAGAATTGATCAATAGAGAAAGCTTTTGAGAAGAAACATATAGATCATAGTATTAACATTACTTAGGCTATTAAGAAAATCTAAAAATCTCTTAGGGCTCCTTCCAAAGTGTAGATACAAATCCTTACAAGAAATTTTAAAAGTTCCTTGAACCATCTAAATAGCCATGGTGACACTAAATACCATGATCTACACTCATAACTTAAAAGCTTTCTTTTTTATGGAAAGAGATCTATCTTGAAATGTGATAGATTTATTGTCAAAAAGTCCAATTTATAGGCTAAAAGAAAATAAGTAGATATCAGTTATTAATTAAAAATCAACATCGTAAGTTTCACCATATGTATGGTTATAATGACTTAAGACATTAGTTAAGTACTAAAACGATGTGTAGACTTTTGATGAATAGTCACAACAATTAAAATAAACTTACATGATTGTGATAGGAAAACCCAATGTTGTAAAATTACCATTGATAAAGTTATCATCAATTCCATTCATGTAAACTTCTTCAATTTCATTCTTTTAAACATTGTCATATATTCATCATTTAGACTTCTTTGATTTCTCTCAAACTTCTTCATAAATTCATTCATTTAGATATATTTAGTTTCATTTATTTAAATTTCTTTATAAATGGCATTTATTTCCTTAGACTACTACAGATTATGCCATTATATTAGACATTGGTTAGTCCCAAAAATTGACATTTTTATGTTTGTCATTTCTTTAGCAAATGACTTTTGATTATTACAAATTTTTTATATGTAAACAACTGAATATGAAAAAAAGTTATTTTAAAACTAATTTAACATAAAAAGCCATATTTTTTTATATGTCATATTTTTTTGAATTTGTGTAATCCAAATGATATAGATAAGGAAAGAGAAGCAGTTTTATAAATTTACAAAATTTCATTATTCTATTCATAATGAAATCACAAATCAATGAGTAAAAAGAAACAATTTATCTACAAATTTATACAACATAACTACACTAAATCATTAATAAACAAAAACTGCATGTCCACATATGAATACATCAAAACAATAAAAAATAACTATGTATCAAAATCTTCATCCTTAATACAAACTCCAATATTGTTGCTAAAATTTCTCTATTTTGTATACTTCATGAGAAATGAAAAAGTATACAATAAGAAAAGTAAATGAAAGTGGAGTGAGATATCATTAGCAATTATCATTCATCAATTCTTCCATTCCACATTCATTCCATTAAAAATATGAGTATACAATGGGAGAAAAATAAAAGTTAAAGTTCTTTTATTATATATTCTTTTGATGAAAGTAAAGCAAAAGATCAATAGTAATATTATGTATCAAACTCATTATATTTGAGAGTACATTGGGGAGATGCCAAAAGAGTTCATATGGAAAGATAAAGTTAAAGAGAAGATTTATAGGGAAAAAATAAACGTCAGTTATTGAACAAAATTAATGTCATATGATTCTGCAATTTCCAATGAGACTTCTTATATACCTTTTAGATGATATTGTTAAATAGGAACAACATCCTATGCCTTTAAGGTTTCTAATAAAACTTTTGAAATACCTTTTAGATGATAATTATTGATTAAAATTGATATCTTATGATTTTATAGTTTCCAATATGGCTTTTGAAATATATTTCAAACAATGGTTGAGTATAAAATTGACGATGTAATTTACCATGCAAGTTTTAGGTGTTAATTGTTTTTTTTGTTTGTCATCTTAATTTTCTTATATAATTTCAAAAATGTTACTGTATCAAAGTAAACATCAATTTTATTATGGATTAGTATTTATTGATTAATATAAATAAATCAATTTTATAGTAAAAAAAGGCTTACAGTCCTGTTGTTGACTGTAATACCCTTGGGATAAAATTTAAAGTTTTATCTTCTTAAATATCTTTAAATATCTAATTTAATTAATTATGATAGTTAAATTATAATTATAACATTAAGGTGAGATACATATCTCAAATTTTGACTAAATAAGTATTATTACGACTTCGTTCAATAAGAGCATTATCTAAATTTAAAATAACTACTTTTGAACCCTTAATTTATTAAAATGAGTGTAATGATTATTTGGTAGACAAGAATAAGGAATTTAGTAATTAGGTTAAATGGTTAAGATTTAAAAGAGGAAGAGATGGTCAAATGAATGGAAGGCTAGGGTCTAAAAGAGATAGGCATGCAATGCATTGTGAAGCACTAGATAAAAGCTTGAGTCTTCTTCTTTTTTTTTCCTTCTCTTTCTTCCTCACTGGTTTGCTTTCTTTCCTCTCCTTTTGTTTCATTTTTTCTTTGCTTCTCCCCATCTCTCTTGGCCCTAACTAGTTAGCCGCCTTGAACCTCTATTAAAGTGCACCTCTTCACCAGATTGTGCTTTGTTATTACTACAAAAAGAGAATCCAAATCAAGAGAAGGTGACAACAAGCTAGTTGTCAAGCTCTTCCTTCTCCTTTTTGTAGCATGTTTCCCTTTTGTTTAATTATTGATCATGAGATAAAGAGTTACTATCACCATTGACCTCATCCTTTAGTCTGTTCTGGTCCATTTTTGCCAGTGAGTGATGTTGGGTAACACAGCAACACACAAAGCCAATTAAGCTGCTGGCTCACTACCCTACTAGCAAATCACCAGATCCTTACTGTTGATGGCCTAATTGGAACTTCTACCAAAAGAGGTAAGCTCTTTAAGGCCTGAATTCCATCATTTGTGACTAAACAAACTTATTTTAGGAAACCTATTTTTATGTATGTTTGAAATACTTAGTGATAACTTAGAAAAATATGATATTTACGATATAATGTATTACAATGATATAATTGGATAGTGTTTATGGAGTAATTCACACATAATTCAAGAAACTCAGGAATATGTGAAATATAATCTTTTTGGATTATCCTGGCTTAGAGTTAAAAATATTAGGAAATAAGAGTATAGTTTTATATAATGATATGATTAAAGTATACTTAAAGTATTAAGTTCTAATGTTTTACTTGTTTTTTGCTTTGATTTAAAAACTTCCATTAATGATCTATGATTTTTTAATGATAAATTTGTAAATAAAGAAAGCAATGATTTAGGATAATTAAGTGGCATAAAATAAGCCTTTTTAGAGCTTCAAGTTCTAACATTTCCATTTATATGGTTTTGATTTGAAAATCCCTAATAATGGCATACTTGAATTAAAAGTTAATATTAAGGGATATAAGGAACAAATATTATGGAGTGCTATTATATAATGATATGACTATGGAATTAGATAGTTGAGTAAAAAATAAGGAATATTTATATATTTATAAATTATTCTTGTAAAATTGTGAAGTAGGAAGAAAATGTAAAAAGGATAAGTATGGTTATCTCGAAAACTTTTAATAGTGGATAAGCATCCTCAGGAGAGCATATATCTTATCCTAAAATTTATATATTTCCTATATTGGTTGAGTGTTATATTTATAATTTATAATTTCCTTATAAATTGTATGGATTACAAATACATTCATACATGGATTAAGTTTATTTATAATTAGAGAGCTTTAATCTCGATAATTGTGATTGTTTACCTCGATTAATATGTCGTTAAGATAATTGGTTCATTACATGTATAGAATATATTTATATGGTTATCTCATAAGATGTAGTGATACCTTATTTTAAGATAGTTGGATGAAAGCAAAGCATTATTATTACTTAGTATTACTTAATGACACTTATGCTTGATGAAACAATAGGCTAAGAATGTGTATGTGTATTGAGTAAATGTGGATTCACCATATTTAGAAAGAACAAGGGTGCTATTACTAATTATTGATTGATTATAATTGAGTTTTCATTATTACTCGTATACTACAAAATGTAGCATAAACTATATTAAGATGTGAATAAATGTTATGGCTATGCAAGAAAGATGGTGGTGTTGATATATGTGTGTGTGTGTGTGCACACGCACACGTATACCTTAATGTTGTGTCATGATGATGAAATAGTTGTTTGATATTGAAATTGCAATTATAATTATAATATGCAAAGCTTGAGCTCTAGTGTATATTATATTGTGAATTATGCTACAAATGACATTGAATTGTGAATTATGATAGGGGCAATGATATGAATACTAGATGAGAAATTCTCAATGGAAAGCTTGTGAAAGGTATAAGGCAGACTTTAAAGGGACAAGAATAAACAATTTATGAAGCGTATATGGTTGAACTGGGAGTAAAAAGGTGGATGTATTATATTTATCATAAACTACGATGCATTATGATGTGACTTTGAAATCTAATTAATTTGAATGCTTTTATGTAATACGATTGTAATGTTTTAATTATGATTGTACCCTGTTGGTTATTTAGAAATCAGATGACTACCTAGAAAGGGTTATGTTGTGTGATTTGGTAATGATATTGTGTACAGTTGAATGACTAATACTGTTATTACTTTTATGATATGAAATAAGAAATTTAAGTTAAGTGTAGGTAAAACACATCAACTTAAGAATTAGTCTTGTGTGTTTCAGAAATCTAAGGAATTAGTTTATAAGTTGTCTTTAATTTAATACTTAATTAACATATGACTATTTGATTGAGTTAATTTTAAGCACAGTTAGGATAGATATATGTTTATTGAGTTATATAAGTCAATCCATTTGATTTCAATGTTTTTTGGTGGAAATAAATGTGCTAGATCTTCGTCGCATCTATGAAGAATTAAAGACTGCCTTGTTAGAAGATTTTAATAGTTAGATCAAGATAGGAGTGGAATTAGTAGTATCTATATAAATAAATATGTATGTTAAGATTATGCATTTTTTATGTGTATTTTATGTTATTGTCGTATTTGTGAGAATTATAGATTTTATATTCCAAGGTGTATGATCCTCAAGAAGTGTTTAAAAATAAGAGAAACCTTATCCATTTTTCAAAAGATAAATTAAAATGAATTTTTGGATCACCACAAAAATAAAGAGATTTCTAGTAGGTTAAATTGGTGCAAACAGCATCAAGGTTAGTAGGAATTGGATAGCAGGATTGGCGCTGTCATGATTGATTTTGGGTTGTGACATTGAACCATAGGCACTCTCCTTTTTTTTCCTTTTTCTCTTCCAAAATTTTAACTCCTTAAAACTTAGAGGGACCTCATAAGTATATAGTAAGTTGTGAAAATTGTTAGGAAGTATAAATGAAATTTTAGGATGGATAGAGCTTATGAACAGTACAGTTCTCATAAAGTTTATCCCTTATTTCTTTAAAATTTTGAGAAAATTATAAATATGAAATTAGGAATTGATTATGATTTGAATTGGTAAGCCCACATGATCTTAACTTTCATTTAAGGCTATTTATATGATGACTATGGTAAAGATGATTTTTTGACCCTACCATAAAATGAAAGTCTATGATAGCTTGCTTAATAAATTAGATAGTGTTAAAAGCTTAAGAGGTTGTCTTCATTATAATTGCCCAAAGAGGCATATATTATTTTAAAATGAATGGTGGAAGTTATTGCCCACTACCTTTCTTAAATTTATAAATGGGATCAGGTTAGCTTAGAGGAATAAGGATGATGATGAGTGGGATAAGAATTTTAAGAATAATAATAAGGTAACCTGCATGCCTCTTGCCATTTATTATATTGACATATATATATAATTATGAAGTTGTTTAATATTAAGATATGCTAGTAAGAATTCTAATATTTCTACATATATATATGTGTGTGTGTGTGTGTGTGTTCTTCTAGCCAAAAGCCATCAGAATAAGGATTGAGTAACCATTTACTAAGTATTTATACTCCTACTCATTAGTTAATAATTTTTTTTTGAAATACCCCATAGCTTGATGGATATTTCTGTTGAATTTACTAATTGTTGGTGAAGACTATATTTCACTCCATTTGGTATATATTGTTTGGAGTTCTATTTCATTATAAAGATTAATCATAATGGGCTTGCATATTTGTATCATATGCATCATATTTGCATCATAAAGAACCCATATACTTTCTTTGAGGCATCTATGCACCTTATCCCATAGTTCATTCCTGATAAACCACTTATAGCCAATTCCACACCACCACATGTATTGTTATGATTATCTTTACTTTCTATTATTTAACTTTTTGTTATATATAATTATAAGGGCTCGTAATAAAGCCTAATACTTTTTTGAACTTAGATTGTAATAAGCTATAAATTTACACTATTTGATCATTCTATTTTGAATATTTTCATATTTCATTCCTATCATATTTTACAGTGTTAACTCTATATGATTTATTCTAAAAGTTATTTGACATAAATTTATATTTTAAAGTTTCAATACTTTTGTATTTTTATGAACAATAAAATGTTTTTTGGTATCACAAGAAGTGAGGAAAGAATTTTATGTGAAAACTTCATATTTCACAGAACTCCCTTAATTTCTTATTGTAAAATATTTCCCCTGAAGATTACAAATTGTTTTTTATGGCATCTTCCAAAAGAAAAATCTTAGTGGAGTTATTTTTTGTAAATCATAACTTCATTATTTAAAAATAGTACTCAAATTTCAAATAATCAACTTCAAATCTCTTATTTTTTATTAACTTGATCTTATTCTATTATATTTGTTTTATAATAAGATTTACTTTTTAGAAATAAAAAAAGTTAATCTTTTCTTTTCCTCTTGAGTTATGGGTTTTATCATAAATTAGTCTTCCACCCATTTCATTAAAACTATCTATTTTGAAATTTTCAAAAAAATGGTAATATTTTTCTCTAGGAGATTCAAGTTCACAATTTTTCTCAAAGAAGAAGCAAAAACTTCATAGTACAAGTTTTCATTCATTATCAAGATGGAATTTTATCAATCTCATTTATAAAAGGCTTTTGTTATTCTTACTATCACACTCTTCAAGGAAAAAATGTTTCACCTCTATTTTTAAAAACATTTCCTTTATCAAATTAATCTTCTTTGTCAAAATAGAAACTTATGTGTTTTCAGTCAAATAATAACATTGTGAAGTTTTAATTCACCAAATATTTTTTTAAAAAATTTACTAGTAGAATACCTCATCCAGTCGTAAAATTAACAAAAGCTTTTAAAAGAAAGTTTGTTAAGGCTTTGAGGATGCTAGTATGATGTTTGATGTCTTCATGCCGATCATGACTAATGAGAAAAAAGGTTGTGACAAAATGAAATATAATATCAATTTTTATTTAATAACTAACATTTAAAGTTTTATTGTTATAATGACATCGTAGTACTATACACATTGATTTTTTATCACCAACTAATGTGTAAACTTAAAATAGTTCAAAAATCAGGATACGAGATAAAAATAAAAAAAGTGAGGTCATGGTGTCATTTACAAATTTTATCATGGAGTTCTTCCAACCCTAAAATGATTCTCTCTTTACCAAGATACGCCTACATTGCAGCCTTATGATAATTCTCTTCAGTTTTATGTTTGTACTTATCCATTGTTGTATTTGCAACTTAGTTTCTAGTTTTAAAATCAATCATATTTTGATATAAATTTTACATGTTGTATAGGTAAAAAATATGATTTCATTCTTTTTCTATTAGCATTCAATCGTATTATATGTATACTATTCTTTTTCTATTTGTGTAATATTATACATCAAATT
Organism: Sindora glabra; assembly: GCA_020226215.1. Lineage (NCBI taxonomy): Eukaryota > Viridiplantae > Streptophyta > Magnoliopsida > Fabales > Fabaceae > Sindora > Sindora glabra. The sequence continues at coordinate 87,791 of JAIUCU010000194.1, forward strand.
TTAATGAATATTCATTACATTTATAGATATTAGACTCAAGATAGCTTTTCAAGAGAATGTTAACCTTACATATTGACCAATGAGATTAGATATAAACTTTCACTATTTTTATTCTTTTCTTATAATCTTTAAAATTATTAAAATTGAAATTCTAAAGTATTATAGGAAATATTGGGAGTTAGAAGGAACCAAATAAGGAGGAACTACAATAGGGGATTACTGTTAGGAGGGAGGATTTATGAGAGGCGATTAGTATTAGGAGGAAGGATCTGCAAGAGAAGATTAGGCAAGAAGGAAGAAAGAGAGGGAGTTAGGGGGAAAGACATACCATGACTGTTATTTAAAACAATTGCAGTTAAATGTTATTATTATAACTATTGTAGTTGTAAAAATGATGATGATTATCATTTATATAAAATTGACATTATTATGTAATGTACTTTTTTCACATTAGTTATCAATTAATATGAAACTGTTTGACATATAATAATACCCATATATACATTGGTTCATAATTGTTGTTGAAAATGAAAAACAATTGACATTAAAGGATAATTTTATAATAGTGTAAATAGTTTTGCTAATCATAGTTTTAAGGGTTATGCCTACAAATTAGCTTACTCCTCATAGGGAATTTTTGTTTATTCAATGGCTATGTAATATGTATGCTCATTATCAATAAAAATTAAAATTTTTAATAAATATTAATTATATATATAATGATATTTTTCAATAAAAAATTACATGGCCTTTATGTACTATTTTCTTTTGTTATAACCAAATCCAAAAAACAAAAAATAAATGAATTCATTTTGTAAAAATATTTTTCCTTAAGAAAATATTTTTTATAAAATTTTATTTTCTTTGGCAAAACAAATACACTCTCAATTTTTTTCAATAACCACTATGATATTACATTTGAAGACAAAATCTATTAATGAAAATATATGAAGTTCGATTGGAAAGAGAGATGGTCATGTTTGTTTTGATAGAAAATGTTTCTAGTAAAATTTAATGTATATTTGGATATGTTTTTGTATTTTTAAAAACTATTTTTGAATTGAAGAAAAAAGAATAGAAGATATTAGGTATTGTAAATAAGAAAATATTTTATTTAATTATAAAATTATCATTTAAAATAGAAAAAAGTTTAAAAATATTTAAAAGATATTTTTTAAATTATATATTTAGAATTACAATTTTTAAAAATATATTTTAAAAACATGTTCTCAAAAAGGTTCCTCTATTTTTTTTATAAAATATTTTTTTAAAATAATAAACAAATAGATTTTTTATTATAAAATATTAAAATAAAAAATATTTTATTTATTTAATATTAAATATTAAAAATTAGAGAAAGTAACTTTCTTTATTTTAATAAAGAATTTATTTATTTTTATTATTATGACTATATATATCGATTTTTTTTAATTGCAGGGTGTACAATGTGCATGTCTTTCAATTATATATATACATATATATGGTACGTTTCTATGAAATTTTTTTTTACAAAATTAATGAGCTCGCATCATTAATAGTGACATTTCCTTAGAAATATGAAACCTTCGGTGTTGCTGCATCTTTGAGTTCAACTGCGCTAGTCAATTTGTTCATCCTCTCGAAGGCCATCAGTCATGCAATACACAAATTGCGATGTTACTTGAGCTAGCCAATCGTCCTACAGACGGAAAGTTGAATGTTTATGTACCAAATTGTCATATGGGTCGCTGCACCAGAAAATCCTCCCAACATTTATATTTCCTAAGATACATAAATCCTAGAAATTTGCATTTTTCATAAAAGTCGATCTGCAATTAAACAAAAATTACTTGCTTAACTTCATATGGCATTCAGATATTGAAATTTATATTATATTTTATTGAAGATATAAATTATTGCAATGAAGGATATAAGGTCACTAACCATTAAAAAAAATTCAGAGCAGCTTTGCTTGTTTTGAAGGCTGTGGGTTTGACATTGATAGAGTACTATCATCTTCCTCAACTCCATCTTGTTGGCATCGTTTGGTTTCGGTTGACCTATTGCTTCACATTTCCGCGTTATCCTTCCATAACAAACGATACCCACACTTCCGTATTTTCAACTTGGCTTTTTCGTTGCCTTCATGTTTTGAAGAATATTCAGAACAAAATATCAATTCAAATGGTTCCTTATCCCAAGCCACATTCTTCTTAATTTCCTCCGCATTACAAGGGACAAAGTCAATCAACAGTAGAGGGTAATTGAATTCCGCCACCCCATATCCGATTCTGAAAAGATTTAAGGGTTTATTAGGGACATCAGCTCCAGGAGCTCTGCAGGTGAATTTGATGACACCTCCTCTTGTGAAATTTGAAGACGTTTGAAGGTCAAGAAAAGAACGGGAACACTGTGCGTATTCTAAAACAAGGCAAATAGCAATTCCCAAGATCTGTTCAAACGACAATGATGAGGGGTGTCCATTATTGTTGATATTATTGAATCATAATCACCATAGGATTCTGGAAATGCGGAGATGAGGAAATCCTTGGAACAATAATTTTGATTGTCAAACCATGTTGGGATTTCACTCCCTGGAATCCTCAAAGCACTAAAGTGCCGCCAATTCAACCCCTGCAACAACGAATTTTGATATTGAGAACATCGCAGAGAGAAAATAAACAAGAAAAATGAAGGATTATAATTTTCATTCTTAAAAAATACTCTTAACATTTCTCTAAGTTAATTAAAATTATATGTATGTTCTTTCTGATGCAATTAGAGCCGACGAGCTCTTTTGTGTTCGAAGATGAAGATGAGAGTTTATTGTGGTGTTGGCTTGACAAGGAATTTTGGCTTTGAATATTGCTTCAGTGAAGTGAGTTAGAGAGAAAGAAGGGGGGTGGCTATGAATATTGATTAAAAGCGAAGTTTATAAGTTTCTCGGATCTCATTTACTTAGCTTATTCTGCTTAAATGGGAATGGTTCTATATAGCCGGCCAGTGGAATGCCTGCTTACATGGGCTAGAATTTTCTGATGATAATATTATAGAGAGTTTTACTTTTAAGAAAGTTTAGTATTTTTATTATTAGATTATATTTAGTGTATTAATATTTATATTTTTTATTTGAATTCATTTTTTGGATATTTGAAAAAATGTAATTCAATAGTAAAATACTTAACTTCTTAGAAAGTGGAGCTCAAGTGAAATAGTGAACCTTTTAAAGAGGTGAAACGTTTCATAACATTACTTTTTTTTAATTTTTGTACACATTCCAACAATATGACTCAGCATAATTAATTCAATTTATCATTTCACGAACTTTTAAAATATTTTCTTAGTCATTGTATATAGTAAAATTTTTAAAGGATTCCTAATTATAATTTCTAGAGGCTTTTAAGTTCTCTATGACTTAGTACTTTTTTTTTTTTCAACACTTTCTAATCCCAGAGCAAGTGAAGTTAAGGAAAAAAAAAGGATTAAGTAGCTGCCTCAAAGCCACCATTTAACAGCTAGTTTGTTTATTCTCCTTAACTTTTTTTTAATTAAAAAATGCTTTTAAATTTTGTTTAAGTATGAATGTTTTCTTTTTTTAAAAAAAAATTATCCAACCATTTTTTCTATTTTTTCTAAGATAGTTGTTGTCTATTTTCCCTTTTTTTTAAATATTTGTTATTCCTTAATAAGTTTTTATAAAATTTATTTTCTAACAACAATAATGCCTATATATAAAATTATACTTCTTTAATGTATTCTTTACACTTTGCATACTCTTGGGGAAAAAATGATAAGTTCATAAAAAGTGATATTCATGTTACTCAAATAATTAATTAATATTAGAATTAAAAAAATAATCCCTTATAACTTGTCTATTTTTTTTTTGTGAATATATAATTTGTCTATAAACTAAAATTATATTTTAGTCTTCAAAATATTAGGTTTCTATCAATTTTATTTCTAAGATAAAGTTTCTATCAATTG
>JAIUCU010000195.1:0-45579 GCA_020226215.1 Sindora glabra
TTGTCTTTAAATAGTAACATATTACTATTTTGTTCAAAAGTAGTTACTTTGTTAAATATCATATTACAACATCATAATAGATGGAGATTCAAGTGAAATTGCAAATAAAAGCATTTAATATTATTGTTCTGAGACCAAATAATAATAATTCATGTAGTGTTATTATTTTGAATCAAAACAATAACATCAATCAAATCGCCAGAAACTTAAAATGAGAACAAATCACCTTGATTGTTATCCTTGCCAGTAGTTGAAAGGATGGCCCCCTTGAACCTAGACTTTAAAAAAGTACCATCGATAAACAAAACAGGTCTGCAAAACCTGAATCCTTTAATGCAAGCACAAAAACCCTCAAACATCCTTTTGAATCTCCTGTTATTGTTATCCATATCCACCACAATGCAGCTACCTAGATTCACTTCGTTCATAATAGATACATACCAACTAATTTGTTTAAAGGAGTCATCAAAATTACCAAATACCATACCCCTTGCTTTCTTCATTGCACGCCATGCCTTACAATATGGAATTACCAATCCATAATTATTTTAAAAATGATCTACAACATCACTTGCTGTCAATGATGGAGATGCCCTAACTAAATCCATAACCAATTCAAAAATTAATTTAGAATTCATCCTTTCTGAAGTTAAATTGTTTAACACAAGACCACAGGTGTGATTATTCACTAATTTCTTAATGTAGAAAAAACCATTTATCTTAGACAATGAAGCTGTAACAGCCCACTCACATCCTTCCTTGTGCTTCTTTGAGTAAATAGCTGCTAACTTCATTTTAGTATTTCTAACATAATCAAATGAAAAACCTCTCTATATCGAATACTTGCACAATGCATTCCTAAACTCATCAACACCACCAATGAAACTCTGACCAACGTGGTTAACTGCACTTGACCATGAATTAGACAATAAAACCCTTGCACTGCTTAAAGAACACAAGCCTAGAACCAAGGCGCCATCACAGTCTATAACATTTGAATTAGCAAAATTGTTCCTCCAAAATAGCAACATCATCAGAGGGCGAATGTGATATAGAAACCATATTAACACTAATATTCACATATTTGAAGTCTAATACGTGAATTAATTCAACTATATTTTTTAGTTCTGACTTATTCCTCAGCAAACAAATAGGATGGTCGGGAATAGAATATGACAAAGAAAAATCACAGGTAAACAGATCCTTTACCTTTGCATATATCATCCAAACTAGATCATCATAATCTATACCACTGTTGATCCTCAATACCCCAGTTTCATTCCTGCACTTACATAAGAGCAATACACATTGTTCCATTGATAGAAAATTTTGATTATCTAATAACGATGCAATTGTAAAAGAGGAGTGGATCAATGAAGGCAATGACGATTTGAAAGGAATCCAAAGATTATCACGATGAAATAGATCGAAAGAATTGTGAAATTTTGAATAATAAATAACGAATAAGGATTGATCAGAGCAAACTTCAAAACACAGTATTGTGAAAGGTATCCCGCAATTAGGAAAAAGGGTATTTTAGGATTGTAATATTCATAAATTATAAAACATGCACTTATTTGAAATAAAGATAACCTTTATCACCTTTTTGAAAGGAAGTATGAGAAATAGCACTATAGTATAATTTACCAAAACAAAAACATTTAAAATAGTGGGCTCAAAAATAAAGCCCAAGATATGTCTCACAAGTTGCGTGATATTTATAATAAAAAAATTATAAGTATAAGAATAAAAGAAGAATAATAAAAAGAAAAAAAACAAGAAAATAACTAAAACAACCATAATACACTTGGCAATAGAGGTAAAAACCTAAAGTTAATATTTAGATGGATAGATTTCTTTTTAATTTGCAAAAATAGTGTGGTATAAGATTTGGGATAATTCTTGGATACTACACCATATTACAAATTTTATAATTTTTTCAAAAAATATATTTTTAATAAAGTTTATAATTTCACATTAATGACATAAGTTAAAAAATGTTACTTTTCATATAAATCTTACGACATAAACAATGATACTTTTGATACTTTCATGAAAAATTACAAACTATATGAAATAAATTACTAAATTTTAAAAAAAAAATTATGAGATTTATATCAAAAAGTTGTTAAAACAACCCTAAATTTTAATATAGAATTTGGTGTAAGAATATCTTTATTTTTGTAAATGTTAATGACATAAGTTAAAAAATGTTACTTTTCATATAAATCTTACGACATAAACAATGATACTTTTGATACTTTCATGAAAAATTACAAACTATATGAAATAAATTACTAAATTTTATAAAAAAAATTATGAGATTTATATCAAAAAGTTGTTAAAACAACCCTAAATTTTTTTAATATAGAATTTGGTGTAAGAATATCTTTATTTTTGTAAAATTATTGTCTTTAATACATACCTTGGTTTCACAATATTCTTCTCCCTCATATGCTTAACTTTTCTTAAACTTTTTCTCATTAAATTAAATTAAAATCAAAATTATTGCTCATTAAAAACTGGTTCTATGTTTGTTATTTTTATATTCTTAAAAGACAAAAGGTTCTACTTAGTAGTTAATGCGAATGGACCTATTCATGATACAATAGAACTAATTGGATCGTCTTGAAAATAAACAAATTATAAGAGGAACTTGACCCTAACTACTACTTGCTGATAAAACCAAAGTTATCAGGTAAAGTGTGACCTTAACTGTGACCTACCGGTAGAATCAATACTATAAAATTTAATTCTTAACCCAAGAATAAAGGGAAAGCTCTCACAATGGAGTAACACTTAAATTTTATTAATGATCCAAGTTTGCTGTGGTACAAGGAACAAATCTTCTTATATAGCTCTCTAAAACCTTAATTGAGAATGGGATCTAATGACACCATATTAGCCTAAAATTAATTCAACATCTTAAACCTAATAAAAGGCCTTCTAAATGACTCTAAGTAAAATATATTAAAATTCTCACAGTAATAGTAAATATTTAAAGTAAAAATGGGCCTAAACATATTTATCATAAATTAAAGCCCAAAATGCTCTAAAATAACAAAATACATCAAATAATAAAAACAAATGTCATCTGAAAAATTTAGCCTATAAATAACTATGAAAATTCAAATAAAAATAAGAATTTGGGTTTATTTATTATCTAATCAGGTCCAAACAAAAAATAGCTCAATAAACTAAAAAATTGTAATAAACTAAATAATTGTAGCCTATAAGTGCAAACTGGTTATGTAAATTGGGCTTTCCGAATTGTTGTCTTTAAGTTGGGCTCATAACATCCTCAAGTTATAAAAAAGTGACCCGTTTTATGCAACCTCTATTTCATGTTGATATTTTTTTCTTTGATCTACATAATTAAACCTTGCAAAACTTACTTCATCCTCTTAGTCTTGCCCCTAGTTATGGGACTTCCAATTCCATGCAAAGGACCTTTAAGTTGATTGGTTGGATCTCTATTAATAGTTATTGTTGTTGTTGTTGTTGTTGTTGTTCTTTTTATTATTATTAAGAAACTAAAATTTCATTTATCAAAAGCAATATTAGCATCATAGGCATAAGCTATATTAATGCTAAGAGAAACTTTGCTAATGGATCCTACCCCACTCCTAATTACATTGAAACCATTATTCTTCCACATGAGCTTTATGATTAGCATCTTTAAACATCTACACTATAGACAAACAAGTTGATGCTTAGAAGCAAACCCTAATATCTTCTAAAAATCCTAACAACTTCCAAGAACAACTAACAAATCCTAAAATGTCATCCATAACTATCTTACTATTAGATTCTATCATAATCCTAGGATAATCAACTTCTTCAACCACTTTGCAAGCTCTATATGTCACAAAAGTTTTTACCTCCTAAGGTAGCCCTAATTGGATTAGCTCAAGCCACATTCCAATCACTAATCACATATCATATTTGGCTAGCACTACTATTGTCAAAGCTACACCTTGCTAGGTTGCATTAGCATTTAGCTTGAGACAATTTATGGGTGGTGGAATACATACTTGAGCTATGGCATTTTGCAATAGTGCATTAGGACCCCGGATACCTACTTTGTTCATAAGTTATCCTTTACCAATATTATTAACCTCTTTAAAATTGGTGAGAGCTCAACAAATACTAGGTCATTCCTCACCTTCCACATCCTTCAAGCAATGAAAGTTGCACCCATTGTGACATTGATAATAAATTCTAAAGGTGCTTCATACGGGATGAGTTTTTTGTTGATTCGAAATAAAGCCTTTAGGAAGTCCAAAGGGAAATCAAAATGCCCTTAGGAAATATAGATTCCTAAAATCCAAAACCATAATAAATGAGAAAAATCACAACTAGTTAGCCTTTGTAAATCAGTTTCATTTGCTTGTAAACATAATGGGCACTAAAGATCTTAAAAGTTTGCAAACTACTAAGTATGGACTTTTATTGGCATAAGGCATGTCCAAAATGCCATATTGATACTTTTAGCAGATATTGAATGACTAAATTTGAAAAAGAATTCCACAATGCAACAATTCTTTCTTTTAAAAGGAAATGGTACTACACATGGTATACTGATTTCATTGATAATTCACCAAAGGATTCAAGGATCCATTTAAGCTCATTAAAACCTCACTATGATACTCGATGCTAAATTATTTGCTCAACATCTTTTGTAATGAATAAAGTGTGAACCATATTTGTGTCTTGGAGGTTAGTAGCAATAGACCATAGATTCTTATTTTTATAAGGTGTTAAAAGTTAGGGATTATAAGCACCTAAGAAAGATTGGCAGTTAACACTACTTCCCTACTCTTCATAATATAACACACTTCTTTCCTTAACATCCCTTTACACCTAACTATTCTTTTCCATGTATGAGATCCTTATCCATTAACTCCTTTATCCAAAATAGACTTCCCACTCAAATATTTCCTCTTAAAACTTCTCACCCATAACTTATTATCAACTATTTTTAACTTCCATGTCACTTTTATGAGTAAAGCCTAATTAATATTTTGAAATGCCTTAAACTCTAAAGTTTCCATTCTTTTTAGTTAACACAAAGCAAAATAAGGCGAAAGAGTAAAGTAATGTGTTTTTATTAGGATTTACATTCCACTAACACTTCCTAGTTAAAATATTTATTTTTAGCAAACCAAATTTGTTACCTAAATAACAAACATTTTATATAATGGTATTTGCTAAATAATAAATTTAATAAGTGTGGATCGATCTACCCATGAAAGGGCTTTATTGTTGCAATCCCTAGACTTTAGCTTGGATTTTATTGATCAAATACTAAAACTTGTAGTCTTTTTAGTTGTTAAGAACATAGGGATCCTTAAGTATTTAGCATTATCTTTGATCAGTCCTAAATGCTATACATATAAGATCTAATTATGTTGACGCCTATGAATATTAGAACTAAGAAAAATATGAGATTGACTTCTACCCTAACAACTTTCATATAAATGAAAACATTCTTGCAAACCCCTAACTTGTTCCATATTTACCTAGAAGAATAAAATTATATCATTAGCAAACATTAGATGAGAAATTGGATTACAACTTCTTTTAATTTTGATACCATGAATTTTACCCTATGCTTCTACTTGTAGAAGAATCCTAAATAATACTTCTAAAACAATCATAAAAAGGTAGGGTAAGAATGGATCACCTTTACAAAGGCCTCTTGAAGGATTAAATTTTCTATAAGGACTACTATTAAGTAGAATTGAAAAAGATACTATAGATAAGCATTAGTGAATCCATTATATGAACTTGGAGCAAAATTCAAATTAATATAACACAGTGAGTAAAAAATCCCACTCCACCTAGTCATATGCCTTCTATATATCTAGTTTGAGACCTATCGAACTTGTTTTCCTTATTTTCTTCTTAATGATATTGATTATCTTTATGCTAATAAACCATTTTCTACTATCCATCTTTTAATACAAACATCGATTACATGGGAAAAACCAATTTCTGCAACATTGTATGCATCCTATTAGTTAAAATTTTAGAAATGATCTTGTAAATGAAATTACATAAACTAATAGATGAAAATCCTAAATAATTTTAGCTAAGGTTTGTTTAGGGATTAACAAAATGAATGTCTTGTTTAATTCTTTTAGAAAAAACCCACCAATGAAGAATCCCTAAATGGCCTACATATTATCATTGGAGATAAAATCCTAATAACTTTTGTAAAAAAAAAAAACTTGATATCCTATTAAGACTAGGAACCGTTAATGGATGATATCTTTGATAATTTTCCAAATCTCCTTTTTAGTTGGAATTGTACACATTTCTTCATTCTTGAAGTTAGTGATAATATTAGTAATTAAATTATCCCAATTTTCAAGAATTTCAAAATTCTCAAAAGTAATAGATTTTTAAATGTTTTTACAAAATATTATCTAATGGGATCCCTCTCATCAATCCATTGCTCTGGACTTACCTTAATTGCATCTAAATTGTTTCTTTTACACCTAATAATTATTAAAAAATGAAAAAAATCATGAGTTAGTATCTCCATCTTGAATCCATAATTCTCATAATTTTTGCCTTTATATCTTTTCTTGGCATTTTAGTTGTTCCTTTATTTCCATCCTAAGATCCCTAGTCTTTTGTAAATTGTCTATGGTAGGTTCTTGAGCTCTTATCCATTTCAATGTTACATGTAATTTTTCAAGAGTTGGTGACAATAACCTTTTGTTCCATTTGTTAAGATGACTCTTCACTTGCTTTAATTTGTATGTAACATGTAAGCTATAGATCTTTGGCTCATATTACTTTGCTATACCTCTTTAGTTACTTAGACATAAGAATTATCTCTAACTAGACTATGATGAATTAAAATGTGGTCTGATAATAGTTTATGTTAGCTTAGCTATTCAAAAGAATAAGAGAGTGGTCCAAATGGTGTGATATGAGAGTGCACAAAGCCCTTTAAAGGTACAACAAATGCTATTAAATTAGTAAATTACTCAATCAAGTCATTCTCAAATATGATTATTACCTATTCTGCCATTTATCCATGTAAAATTTGACTATTTGATTCAATATCTATTGCCTTTATTTGTTGCACAAAATAAAAAAAAGTAACATTATAGGAGTTTTTAATTAAATGTCTACCTTATTTGTTTTTAAGATATAGTGTAGCATTGAAATCCCTCTAATAACCTATGGCCTATCAATTATAGATACTAATAAGATAACTTTGTCCAAAGAACCTTTTTATTAGCCTGATAAGGAGACTCACACATTACTGATATATAATAAGTATCTTTAGTGTCTAGATCAATTAATTAAACTAAAACAACTATTGAAAATGCCTTTATAATATTTGATTTATTTCTTGCCTCCAAGAAAACTACTATTCTACCCTTCTTCCTTTTTAAGTCATTGCATACTAATTCTATACCAATCTATCTAGCTACTCCTTAATTCCCTCTTTTTGATACTTTAGTTCACGTTTTTTATGATATCTAGCTTCCTTTCCTAATGTGAACCCCTAGGCTCTAATTGCTAAGGCATTATTGAAGCCTTGACAGCTTTAAAAATAATGTTTTCATGGCATTTCTGTAGCCTTGATAGAATTTTTTTTTATGTCATTTCCTTCATCAGTTATATATATCTTATAGGCCTAATTTTTCCATGTGAAAACTATTACAAATTAAATTTACTTTTCAAGTTGTAGTAGGTCATTAATATGATTTTTTTCAACATTAATGCTTTAATAGCTTTATATATTAGCCTTAGTTTCCTTTTTGGATCATTATAAGAGTTCCTCTTTGAAAGTTACTTCCTATAATGGTTCTTTAATAATTTTTCTTTACTATTATGACTAGCTACTAGGTTCTTAAGGGTAACTTCCTTCTGGTCCTCAGTAGGTTTACTAGTTTACTGAATAATGGTGGCTAAAACTTTACCAAACTAAAGCCTAACAATTGGAAGAAAAACTTATGGTAGCAGCATAACTCATGTTTTTTATGATAAAGCTGCACCATCTTTAAGTTATAACTTTAGTCTATTTAGCTTTAAGTTAAAGACACAGGTAGGAAAGATATCCTTAACTAAACATTTGCTATAATTTTGTTAACCATATTCCTTATACTAAGATGTTATCAATTGGAACGACAATCATAAGTAGAGTCCCTAGTTTTCTTAAGCCTAGAACCATTGGTTCTAACTTTTCAAAAATTACACTTGGTTAACCATTAATTTCTAGTGGCTTTGTAATAGCATTATAGGCTAAGGCCATACCTAACTAAGGACCCTATCTTTTATGTGAGGGCAATTATACCTTTGCTCCTTTGGTTATGTACATTCCCTTTTCTTATAAACTAGCACCTTATAACTATAACAAAAAAGATGCAATTTTTTTTATTAACTTGATCCAAGATTTTTTTAATGGTGACTTTGGAAACCGCATTCTTGCAAGAAATAGTTTGTAGATTGGTAGTGCTACTTGAACTTGCATGAAAGCTTGAGTTAAAGCCTTATTCATAAAAGGTTCCTTTATTGTCAGGACCTAACCTAACTTCGTTTTAATCTTCCTTGCATTTTGTTCACTATAATATTCTAATAGTATATTATGTATTTGTATCCAAAACAAAACTATATGAAATTATAGTTCTTTAATAGTTTGGTTTATTTCATAAAATCCCACTAAAAAAAAGCTTTCCAAACATATTCCATGACACTTCCTCAATGCTTTTTTCCATATGGGTGTGCATGGTGGAGTTGATTGCATATTGATTTGGGCTTAAATTAGAAATGTGAAGATCCAAATAGAAGGAACATGATTTTCACTTATTAGTTTTGAAGGCCATTTTATTTATGATTTTGTTCCCCAAAACCTATACTACTAGCAACCTATTTGTCTTAAAATCCTCTAGGTCATTCTTTTCTAATTCCGATGGTAACTTTGCATCTTTAAGAATTTCATCCCCCTTTATGGAACCAAACTTTCCATTGAAGAGTTTTCCACTTTGAATCAAGTACAACAGTGTAGCATTAAAAGCCACTCGATCTTAGGTGACCAAAAGAAATTGTTGGACTAAAACTTGTAATGGCCTTAAAGCACAGAAACTTTCTTTACTGAGGGAAAATATGCGGATTGACCTATTAGTACTTAGTAATTATTTTTATAATATATTTTTAAGTAATTTTAAATATGTAACTTAAAAATACAAAAATAAAAGTAATTTTAAAATATTTTCTTAGCTTTTTATATTGATGATGATTTTAAAATTAAATGTAGCTTTTTCTTATTTGCTTTACATACTATGCTTTTTTTTTCCCCTTGAATTCAAAATAATTTTTTTTAATTTTTTTTGAAAATAAGTGCAATTAATGTAAAAAAATAAATATCAAAAACATTTTTATGTCATTGCACTATATATTATGAAATATGTTTATGTTTGTTGTGAATAAGTAATTTTCCTTAATTGCACTCTTGTTTTTTCTTATTTTGTCCAACACAAGGAGGAATTAAGTGATGGCAATCAGTAGGAAAAAGATTGCCCTCATGGTTGATAATGGGTTTTTATGAATCTTACACAAAGTAGATAACCTAACATTTAAGTTGGTCATGCTGGATAAAATTTCAGCACTCCAAGGCCTTTTGGGCACTTATGAGGACAAAGCCTAATCATGTAGGTGAATGACCCTATACCTAAGTTAGTCGGGAGGGCATGCAAACTAGTTCTAACATCTAACCATTTAGTAATTGTTCAACAGAAAACCTATAACTATCCATTTTCTGGCTAATTATAATTAATGTAAAGACATTATTTAGATATCTTCATAAGTCTTTCTTAATTTTATATAAAAATCTTATTGCATTTGTAAAACATAAAATTTCAAAGATCATTTATATATATATATATATGTTATTTTTTAAAAAAAGATAGTTTGACAAAAGAAACATTTCTTAAATTAAAAAAGGAATATATTTTCCTGAAGAGTGTGAAAACAAAAACACTAGAAGAAGTTTTCTTAAAAAAACTTGTGATAGATCTTTTTCTTGAAATTGAACGAAAACTAGTATCGTGAAGTTTTTACTTCTTCCTTTAAGAAAAATAGGGAGCTTGATTTATCCTATGGGAAATACATTGCTGATTTTAGAATCATTTAAATAGATATTTTTGTGAAATAGATGAAAGATAAGTTAATGATAAGTGCATGATTCAAGAGGAAAAGAGATGATGAGTAACTTCTTTAACTTCTTGAAATTTAGTTTTATTAGAAAATGGACACAATAGAATAAGACCAAATCAGTAAAACTCAAGAGTGTTAATCTTAACTCTCTTAAAAAATTGGATGGTTGTCTAATTCTATGGTAAATTATAAGTTTTAAAAAATGATCCCTATAAATCTTTTCTTTAGTCAACTTTGAAAGACTATGAAGAAATAATCATTTTCTAAAATAAGATTTCTTAACAATTAATTAAGAAAGTTTTCTAAAAGGAATAATTGTACTTTTTATCATTACTAGTTAATTCCAATAATGGAGTACCTTTTTATTCTTAATAAAATTTCCTTCATGTTTAAAAATTTTTAGCATAGAAAATGTTCTATTAATATGTATATATGGGTTTGACTATCTAAATGTGCATAAGTACAATTCTATTATGTACCACTACCATTAAATGGATAATAAAAAACCAATAAGTTAGGAGGCCACCTCAACAATGTCAACATTGCAAACATAGTGTATTACAAACCATGGGCATCTACTGTCATTACAACTCTCATCTTTATATTATAGTTATCTAAGGGTGTAGCATAGTATTTGACAATGCAATAAATTAGTATGGGATATAGGTCGATGGGTCAATCCATTACTATATAATCTACAAAATTTTATTAGATAGAAATAATGAGTATGAAACTCAATAAGTAATTACTAAACCGATGTTCTAATGAGTTTTACTTGTAAAATATATGTAGAAATAAATATTTACATAATCATACAAGTAAATAAAATTCATAAATTATACTAAATAATTCAAAATTTATACATACATACATACATACATATATGTATGTATATATTTGATCAAAAGGTAAATGGTATGTAGCTTGTCTCCTTGCTACCCCTATCAAACTTATCCCTTTCTTCTTTACCCTTATTCCTTCTATTGTTTACATGCCTCTTTTTCCTCAATAAGGAAAGTGATGGGCATCGAGCTGACTTCTTTTATATCATATCTTGAGATGTACTTATGAATATTTTCACATAATGTAACCATTCAAGATTCCATAGGATTCCTATATGGTTAAAAATACCATTACAACCATACTTTTTTTATTTCATATTCAAAATAAGCTTAATTTACTAATGCCTATTAGTTTTTTTTATATGTTCACATATTTAAGACATATAATACCAAATAGAAGAAATATAACACCAATAATACTTAAATGCTTAAAAGCACATTATTTTTTTCATAAGTAGTTAAAAATCTAAATAAAAACCCTTCATGATTTTCCATTTTTAAGCATGAGTAATTAAACATTTAAATTTTCTCCCTTGAAATAAAGGAATTTTCTTTTTAATAGTTTCAAGGTTAGAATCCACTCCAATTTTTCTTTGCGTATCTCCTTTACTTCACACACTTTTTTGGACTCACCCGTGATGCATTCTTTCTCTCTTACATTTTTCATTTTCAAGATATCTTTCACTTTGTCTTCTATCTTTTCCTTCCTTCCTTCCTATCTCTTTCACCATTTTGATCCCTTTGAAGTTGCTTAACTTTAATTCTCCTAATTTTTTCATTCAATTTATCAAATGTTGCATTCAATCCCTTAATTTTTTGTTGTTATAACCCTAAACATGGCCTTATTATCATTATTGACACTATCACCTAACATTTTAAAGAAATAAATGTAAGAAAGAGTTATATAAAATAAAAGATCACACAAGAGCACACTTCTCACTTAATTTAGAGGTACTCACTCTTATGTTTGCACTTTAATTAGCCTTTTAGCCTCAAATGAGATTACATACTTTTGCCTTTGTCAACTCTCACTTTTCCCTCTTACAATTCTTTGAGAATTAAGAAGACATAATTAAAAAGATTCATAATTGTAATCAACAATATCATTAACTAATTCCATAAGAATCAGAGCAATAAAAGACACTTGGAGTTCAAGAAAGGAAACAAACAAGACACTTAGAGAAACAAGAAATGAAAATTCAAAAAAGAAAACTAGTTAGGACTCAATAAAAAAACTTCAAAGAAAGAAGACTCAGAAGGACTCAAAAATTAAAAACCACACAATTAAAAAAATAAGATAAATAAGACTCAAGACTTAAGGCTTTATGAATAAAATAAAGACTCAAAGACTCAAGATTAGGATAAAATAAACTTAAAGATGAAGATTGAGTTGATAGGAAAGAAAACAAGCACAAGACTCAAAACAAAAACCGGGATTGAATTTAGATGAAGGAAAAAAAGCAATGAATAATTGGCTTAAAGTGAGAGGTTTAATAATAGCACAAAGCATCCAATGAGTAATATCAATTTTTTTTTTTTGCTTTTTATACTTCAAAACATTTTTTCCATTATTTTTATTTTTTCTTCTTTGTAACTTTTTTTACTCACTTTGAATTCACTTTTTTTGTTATTTTCTTTGGATTTATTTTTCTTTTGCTTCACTTGCTTTTTTTTATCACTTTTTTTTTACTTTTAAATCACACCTAAAAAATGATTATATGAAACATTTGTGTTAATAGAACTTATATAATCAACTACCTTAAATGGAATGAGAAATAGTCGAATATAACAATCAATTATGTTAATAAGTATTGTCCATATTTGAAAGTACTCAAATAGGAGATTTAATTATTCAAATTCTTAAATGAATAATTGAATACAAAAATTATATACTTAAATTTTATCACTTTTTATTTGGAATTAATTGACTAATGTAATTGATTATTACATTTTAACTACATGGTTTTAAAGTTAAACAAATAGAAAACAAAAGCAATTGGATGGAACAACCTTAATTTGGATGTAGAACCACAAAGCAAAGACTAATAACAGCTATAAGCCAATTGACATAGACATGGAAATGACTTGACATAAAGATGAATTGGTGTGATTTCAAATTTAACTCGAACAACAAACTTTAACTTGGATAACATAATTTACCAAGATCAAGTAAATGCAATTCAAACTTAAGTGAAGTAAAACCAAAACATGACACAAAACTAGACTTAGACACCATGAACACATTATAAAATTGGAATGCAATACTCAATTATGAATTAAATGGACTCCCAACTTGTGAAGTGGACACAAATTGAAAAATGCAATGAAATTAAACCAAGTAGACAAAACAAGCAATTGACAAGACATAAATTATAAGACAAAAATTGGATAGCTATGAAATGATGGACAAAATCAAACACATTTGAAGACATTAAAATAAACAAAGAACAAAAATTAGCACTGCTTAGTTAATTGGAATGAACATTGATGAAGTTTTAAATGGTGCACATGAAGACAACATAGACAATAATATGCAATGCCCAAGGCATATAAATAAGGAACATTAGCTCAGTAAGAAAGAACTTAGGCAATAACATATAATGCAAGATATAATTCAATTTGAAAAAGATAAGAAATAAAACCAAACCAAATGAAATGAAAATGACTTCAATAATTAAACAACTAGAATGATGAATTACAAAACACATGAATTTAAAAGCTAACACAATTAAAACAAAATAAAAAATAAAGAAAAATAAATTAAAAGCTAGAAGCAATTATTGGTAGATTCGAATAAGATGCAATACATAATTGATCATAATTAAAGATGCATAAAAAATATTTATTTAGACATTTAATATATGAATTACAACCAAGACATGACAACACTAACATAAAACAAAGGCATAAATTTAAAGATATAATTGACATAAGGAAATTTCATCAAATAGATAAGATGTAATAGAAGTAAATATAATGATTTTAAACAAAATTGATGAATTGAACAAAATGAAATAGAAATAGTAAGGAACAAAAATGAAATTCAAACAACAAATAACTAGGAAATGAATTAAAGAAGGTAAACCTAAATTTGAGAGTCTAAAGCTCTTATAACCAAATGATACAAATCCAATAAGAATCCATCTTAGAAAACTTATGAACAATCCAATGATAATAAGGATCATCTTAAAAATAGAAAAACAAATTGAAAATAAAAAGATATTCATACCACACTCTAGATAGATAGTAAAGGAGTGATAAGTCACAAGTTTAGATGTTTAAAGGATTTAGAAGTTCTTTCAAGAACCAAAGAGAGAATCATACTCTTGCACAAAGGCATCAACCAATTCACAATTATCAAATCTTAATTCTATAAGGACCAATGCTCTTTATATATGCTAAAAGGTCAAAGTCAACTTAAAATAGTTAGGCTTAATTAAACTTAATGACTTAAGACTAACACACTAATAGTCTTAAAATAACATAACAAAGACCCCAGATAAAGTGGCAAATCAGTGGGCCAAAATATACTAATACTAGAAAAGCTCAAGATGTTTTAAAACATGGAAAAAATATACAAATCAAGGCTCAGAGTCTAAAGTTGCGAGTAATTGACTTTCTTGTATTTAAGTACACTATTTGATTAGTATAGAAAAAATATTATGGTAGTTAAATATTGCATTTGACTACTAGTGGATAGAAGCAACTCCAGGCTTTGTATTTGAATATTGTAGCTAATTATCAACCTTCCATGGTAAAAAAATACACAATTCCAACTTCTTAAGCTCTCCAAACTCTCTTTCTTAAGCATTAAAGCCTTTTGAAGCTCATCTTGATCCTTTTAGATGCCTTTTTATGATTGTCCTTTCTAGGATCATATCATGTATCCAATTACACAACAATCATAAGTGCATGTACATGCTCATATTAAGTTTATAAAGAAGTAAATTGTACTTAAAATCCCTTTAAGATGTGAAAAAAATGAAATAGGGAAAGATAAATTGATTGCCTATTCATTTTAAGTTAAGTAGAAATATCTCTTAACTTGAGGAATTGATTGCCTAGTTGATTACCTAGCCTCTTTTTACTAGAGATGAATTAATTGCCTATTTAATTCTAGCCAAGGAAAAAATATTTCCTAACTCAAGAAATTAATTATTTATTCAATTACCTAACCTTTTTTCACTAAAGGTAAATCAATTGCCTAGTTAATTTTGGTCAGGTCCAAAAATTTCCCGACTTAAGGAATTAATTGTGCAATTGATTACCTCTAGAAGTTTTTGTAGAATTTTTATGATTTAATTTTTTGCATACATTTGCCACTTGGTGGCCTTTAATCTTTCTTATAACAAGAAATCTTTTAACCAAATCACTATATTCATGTTTGACACATTATACCTACAAGATCCATCCTAAGAATCTATCATTCAAAGCTCATAACACAATCATTCTCAAATTCCTAACAACTCCATATATGCTAAATATTTGTAATATAATAAATTAAAGCAAAAGTTTAGATAATATGTTACTCTCAACTTTGGAAAGGAGGAACTTAGATTAAAGGTTAGGATTGATTTAATCTCTAAACTTTTAAAAATATGGAGCCTTTAGTTTTGGCATAAATTTACTTAAGTTTTGTTAAAATCAAATCATTTCTAATCAAAATCAAATTAAATCTCCATAAGGAAGAAAAAACAAAAGAATTTACATTATAAAATTCTTTAAAAATTGAGACTATTAGACATTTATACTTTGATGAATGGAAGAAGTAAGGGTAGAGGTGCTCTTTATGTAGAGGAAGAGAGGAAGTTTTAAGGAAAAAAAGAGTAATGGTAGCCAATAAAGGCATAATGGGAAAGAATATTTATGTATTTCTCTGAATTTCCTTCACCCCTTTATTTAATTCTAATTCTTATGAAACTATAAAATAGTGTTAAGGAAAATATTTCTATTATCCATTAACTTAAGAAGTTCCTTATAAAAATTTAATTAACTTCAACATTGTCTTAACCCTTTTATAATGATGATTGTATAGAACTATTATCAAAAGTCCTGCAAGCTTTTTCTATCTAAATGTTAATTTAACAATATTTAGGAGGATAAGATTTTCTAAAATCTTCTTTTTACTTCAAACACGGCTTGAGAAATGCGATACATTTCCATTATCATGTAATTGGAATCTAAATTACACTTGGGCTATCCAAAATGGAAGTTAGATAAATTGCTTTAACTATAACCTTCAATGGAACATTCCATGCTCTACTTTTTATAACTATGGCCCTATGATGGAAAGCCTAAACAAAGTGTACTATAATTAATTAGATTTAAAATAAATAATTTTTGGCCTTAAAAAATAGAGGATTTATACTATGGTAATCCCACTTGCTATAATGGTGGTGGTGGAAAAACCTCAGTCTCAATACATAAAAATGTAAACCATAGAAAATTAAGTCCAAAGCTTAGTGAGATAACCTTCTACTTGAAATAAATACATTTATAAATTATGTTCCAATGTTTATCTATTAAATTAATCATAAAGGTAACTAGTTCCTAAGTAAACTAACTTAAAGGCAACATAATAATTTCTCTCACTTGATTACCTTGCATTGAAAAAGTAAACTTTATATTATAAATTTAATCTTGTTAAGAAGTATTAACACAAACCTTTTGTAAGGAATATTTGATATGCAAGGCTATCAAACATGTATAAAACATTGCAAAGATTAACTTCATAATATCCATATTAATAGAAAAATAACAAAATCAAACAATCCTTCTTGTGTTTTATGGTTATCCCCATCACCTCCATCCTTATGCTTGTAGGTTTTACCTTATCCCCTTATAGATAGGAACACAAATATGATGTATTGATCATAACATAAGTATAACCACCCTTAATACCAATAGCTCTCATTCATAGGCTATTCAAAATTTAAACTTATCAATTCACAATGAAAATTAACTTCATAAATCTACTAAGTCCACATCACTCCTGTTTATTTCTCAACTAAGTCATTTGCTCATACAAGGTTTCTATAAAAATGAATATTGTAGGCAAAATCCATAAAACATGTAAAATTGCAAATGAAGATACAATGAATCAATTATGGAAACGATTCAGATCATGAAAGGATTCTACATAAGATAAATCGAGTGGAGAATTGATTCAGGTTATCTAGATAGCATCTATTATGATTGAATTAATTGAGAAATTAATTCATGCCATCTATAAAGCTTCTCAAGCTCCTTGAATTAATTGGTAAATTAATTCTTTTCTCAAATTCTAGATGAACCAATTCTTGAATCAATTTGAGCCATCTGTAAGCATTTTTAGGTTCGATGAATCAATTCACTTATGCATTTCTACAAATTTTGCTCAAATTTCATTGTTCAATTAATTCAAACCTCATTGTTCAATTAATTCAAACCTTCCTTAATCTCACATATTACCTTACATCTTTTAATCAAACCATCAAAATTCATGAAACATTCAGTAATAACTAGATCCATTACAAAAATCACAATTTATCAACTTAAGATACTAAATTAACTTAAACTCCTCTATAACCTTATAACAGCCAATATTAAGAAAATAATTAAAATCAAGCTATAAATTAGGTAGAATGCCACTTATAAGATAGAGAATGAAGGTTTGGAGTAAAAATATCCAATTATTAATATTGCTACACATTCAAAAGAGTAAAATGCTAGGTTAAGGCACCTATTTTTCTAAGTTTCCTTAACTCTTTTCTTAATAATTTCTTAGGAAAAGATAGATGATTTATTAAGGAAAGTTTTAAAAGATGAAGAAATTAAGGGTCTTTTACATTGAATACTTAGTTGAAGTTAAGAAATTGGAGATTTAGAGGATGATGAGCTCTAGTTCTTCTTTTGGGTTCTTGCATGCTTAGAGGAAAATAGGGAAATGAAGGAAAAAGGATGGTTTAGGAAGTGTTTAGCCCTTCCAAGGGCCAAGTAAGAAAATGGAATGTATCTTGTCACAACTTACTAAATTAATCTCTTTTATCTTATTTCATTAAATCATACACATCATAGCTTTATTGGTAAGTTGTGCCTTTTGTTTACATCATGTTTCCTTCTAAAATGCTTGCCTAATTTATAAGAATTCAACAATGTCATACCTTTGCAAGCTAATCAATAGATATAATCAAAATTTCAATTCATATCAAGATTTCAAGCATCTCTATCCTTATAATTTAATATAACTTTAGTTATAATAGTCTTAATTGCAATTTAAATTAGTAAATTGTTGATTCTAATGCTACCAAGTGTAACAAATATGCTTAGTTAAAAATTATAAACTTGACTACACAAGGTTACATTATTCCTATTTATCTTAGGAACTCTCATACTTAAATGTCATTTAAGCATTTTTTTTTCCTTCTCTAAGTTATTTAAAATTTGCTCAATGAGTCCCAAAATTTCAAGTAATAAATTCAAGCATCCTTAACATTATAGGTAAGAAAAGTTATTATTCTTTATCCTTAATCCTCATAATCTATAATTAATCATTGTAATTGCTAATTTTAATTTTTTTTCAGTGTAACAATGCCTACTTGCCATAGTAACGACATAATGGCAAGGTGAGGTAAAGTATGGTGATAGCCTTAGCATATCCATAAAGGCTTCTATTTCTCATGTGACACAATCTTTGGCTGGTGCCTGCTTTAGAGAAAAAACAATGTCCTATGCTCTAATGCAAATGCAATGTGAGTAATAATAAGGGCATCAATGTGTGTAGCATCCATATCCACTTGGTCAAACATAACTAAGTGAAAAACCAAATCAATAAAGATTTGTATATAATTAATATTTTAAAACATTTGTAACTTATTTCAACACATTACATATATAAAATTAATTGTTTATAACTTACAATATTTTATGTAGGTGGCCATTACCCACTTTTGTACTATATTAATTAAAATTTCATTTATGTTAATCTATTATATTAACAATCATTAAAAGAAGGAAATAAAGGAGGAAATATTTAATTTGTTTGTTTGTTATTTCAAGACTAAGAATTATTTTGATCTTTCACTAATTTCACTTGTATTAATTTCATCTTTTATAGATGTTTTGTATCAATTTCTTCCTTTGAAGATAATAAATTGGTTAGTTTATTCCTTCCATTAATAATTTTGTTAAGAGGTTAATAGTTTGATGGATAAAAAAGATTAAAACAAGAGATAATTATTAATTGAGTGATGAACTTGATAATAAAAACTAATAAGAGATTAAATAATATAACTTGCATTTGTGATCAAATAATAATTCTATTGGGGCTTTTTTCAAGTATATTTTATATATAAAACACATCATGATAATACAAAAATATGATTTACTCACATATTTGTTTCAAGTAATTTAACTTCTGTTCAAAGAATTTTTAGAAAATAAAAAGATGTTCAAAAGATGCAACATAGTCACTTTTATTTCATAATAACTTAACTAACAATAATAAGTAATATAAAATTTTAGTACTTTCAAATTAGTATATATATATATATATATATATATATATATATATATATATATATATATATATATATATATGTGTGTGTGTGTGTGTGTGTGTGTGTGTGTGTGTGTGTGTGTGTGTATGTGCATGTAGATGTGTGCATTCCTAAATAACCAATTACAAAACAAAAAATTTTATTTGTGGGGTAGCATATCCATAAAAATAAATATTTAAATTTGTATTTAAAATTAATATTTTAGTTATTATAAAATAATTTACTTTTCATTTTTCTTTTTATTTTATGTTTTTCATAAAAGTAAGTTATATTAATTTGTTCCATTGCAAATTTATATTATTAAATTCATCCCCCCACATATTATTTATTGATTATTTTACTTTTTCCATTTTAACTCATTAATGAAAATACTAATAAAGGGATCAAATAAATTAATTTACTTTCTATAGAGAATGAAATTGATACAAAATATATGCAAAAGATGAAATTGATACAAATAAAGTTAGTGAGGGATAAATGTGATTTTAGTCTTATTTTTAAGTACAAATTTTGATTTGCATGTTTTTTTTTTTTAAAAATTATGGGTAACTATTCTTATAATCAATTTTTAAAAATTGTAATATCAAAACCAAAAAAATAAATACAACTTCTAGATGTTGTCTTAACTTATTTATGCTCTTGATAGCAATTTTGTTATTTAATAAAACCATATTTTTTTTATGAAATATTTTTTGATTGACGCAAATGATGCTAAAATTAAGTTTTATAATGTCACATCAATTTCAAAAATAAATAATTTAAGAGTAAAACAAATTACAACATACACTAAACATTTAGCATGATTTGGCTAATTTAAGTAACTATTACATAAATAAAACTCAAGCCTAACCTTGAGAACAAGTAAACTAACTAAAACAAATCACTATTACATAAAACAAATAATCAATCTACAAACTCAAATAATAAACAAGAGAAAAGAGAAAGAAAAATACTTAAAGTAGGAGAAAAAGGAAAGTTGTGGAGTATAAAAGAGGGCATAATACAAATAAGGGGAGGGAACTGCAATCCTTTTTTATAGCTAAGCAACCCCATTGCATGCAACGATTAGGCCAATGATTGACCTAACCATTGTAAAAAGTTAGATCACCATATGGTACATCCCATGCTTTTTGCATTGATGTGGTGAAAAAAAAAAGGCATTCTAGAAATAAGTTTAAAAAAGGAGTAGAGTAAGAATTGATTTGGTTTTGGGAATATTTTGGTTAAAAGTCAAATTTAATTAACTATATTTTATGCCTTAGATATTTATTTGTTTATCATTATTAATTTAGTATTCAAAATAAGAATATAATTACCTAAAATTTAACTAAATTATATTTTTTGATATCACATATATATTATTATTTGGTTATTTTTATTTATTCACATGGGCTAAATATTTATTTATATAATCAGACTAGAAGAGGAGGGATAAATTTTAAAAATTATTTTAAATTCAATTATTTAAAATTTTAATTTCTAATTAAAAACTTATTTAAACGTATTTAAAGTCATTCATTTATTGTAATTGAACCCTATCTTATTAGTTTGGAAATATCTACATTACAAATTAATTTAAATAAGTCCTTCAACATATTCATGTTCCACCAATCCATGTTATCTGTCACCAAACATATCATTCATTTCTAAGTCTTGTGAAATTACATTAACATTATGCTTCCAAACATTAGCCTTAATGGAAGAATGTACATTAGCTAAGTTAGAAGGAAATGTGATAATTTGAATAGTTGGAATGGCACATAAAGGGGGCTAGGCTTGACTACCATTAAACAAAAGTCCTTTTTTAGGATGTTGGATATAGAAAGGACAATGCTAGAAATTACCAACCATGACTTTACTTAAGCAAGATTTTTACATATGAATACAGAATGTCCAATCTAGCCATAGTTATAGTAAAATCTACTCACTTTTTCTTTTTTGAAGAGAACTAGATGAGTATTACTTACATCACTGAGGATGAAAGCTCCAAGGCACTAATCATCAATTAATTTGTTTAACATTACACTAGAAGAGTTAATTACAGTCTAATGTTGAACTATTTCTAGTGATTGCATTTGACCTTGGAGTCCCAATTGTTGTTGTTGTAAGAATTTTAACTCAATATCCAATTACTTTATTCTAGTGCTTTTACTTTCCCGTTATTGCATCAATTTTTCATTACTAGAATCCAAAACCTAAATCTAAGCTTTTAAATTAACAACTCTTCTTATATTAGCTCGGTATTTGTTGAAAGCGTCTTTAGAAATGACTTTTTGATGACATCGTCTACTCAGAACTAATTCTACAATATTAATAAACAAGGAATGATGGGTTTGGGCCTTCTTACCAAGTTATAAATAAGAAGCTAGTTCATCAATGTATAAGCCTTCAAACTCTTGTAGTTTTGATGCTAGAACAATTCACATATATTCTTGATTATTGAAATTTAGTGGTTCAAATTTAAAGCAGAAAGGATATTTTAACTTTTTTTCTTTTTTCAATGATGCCTCTTTATCATTTTTAAAATTAAAATTATGCAACAAGAAACCTTTTATGAGGCCACACTATTAGATTCAATCCTCATTATTTATACTTATATACTTAACAACCACAAATTTTCTAACTATGTAACTAGAAATTACTTGTAAAATAATAAATCCTATTTAATAAAACACACTAAAGCAATAATTTGTAACCTTAAGATAATAAATTAATAGATCTAGACACACTCAATTACCTCAACATGTGACATTGATAAATCGATAACATATTCACACATCAAATTGCAATCTTCCTTAAGCCCTAAGATTAGAACTTTGCACAATTAACTAGATGCCATTTATCAAATCAACAAAGCAAAGCAAAGTGCCACTGAAATACAAAAATAATAAGGTTAGAAAATAAAGTACAATGACAACAACAAAGTACAAGATGAAAACTTTGAGGCCTAATGCTTGTTGGAATTAAGCTATTTTACCTTTGATGCTGACCACCATGTACAAAAACAAAAATAGAAATTGATGTACAAGAATTTATCTATGTTATTTCCTCCTATTTCATATCTTTTAGTGTGCAACATTTGCTTAATTTCATAGAATTGGCCTTGTTTAATAATTTAGGATTGGTTTTACAATGTTCTAAATTTGTTTAATTAATGTTGGTTTTTAAAAGTATTTTAGGTTTTTGGCTATATCTTGGCCTCTAGATATCATATTGGAGTGATCTTTATATCATTTGAAAGCTTAGAGAAAGCCCTACAATTTCAATGTTTTGATCAAAGTCAGTTCAAACTTATGGAAGGTCTTATTTAGCTAAGAAATCAAAGTTTTATTTTTATCTTAGTTCATCCATCTTTGGTGTTTGGGTCATATCTGGAGCTACGAAGGTTAATTAATATGCAACTAAAGTCCAAAGCTTCTTAAGACCTAGCTTTATAACTTTAATGTTCATGGTTTATTGAAATTGTATAGTTTTAATGATTTTACATTAGGTGGAAATTAGACATTTGAGAACTTCTTGTAATTCATTAGTTTTGTAAAATAGGTTTTAGGCTTATAAAAATTACCAAGACCTTACTCCTATTACCTTAAGAGATATAAGAACCTAGTTCATTAGATTTTTAGGGTTATCAAGTCAAATAGAAGGCAAGAACACAGAGATAACTCTAGACATTAGACAATTTAGCAAGATAGTGTTTCTCTTTTCTGCTAACTTTTATTCTTCAACCATGGAAAGCTAAACTTGGAGTTTATTCAAGGATTTTGAGGCCTGGATTATGAGATTTTAATTTATAATATTAATTTCTTCTAATTAATTTTCCTCTTTCCCTAATTCTTTATGCTAATTGCTTTGAAATTGCATGAGTTAAATGTTAATTTAGTATAACTAGCATTCGTCCTTTTGATTTTTGATCTTTTGCTATTTTTTGTTAACCTATGATTGGTTAATCATGATTTCACACATAAAGATAAAGTGTTGAGAGATTAATTTGAAGGTTTCTAATTTAATTCCTTAATTCAAATAAATTATATCCTTAAATTAATGTTGATCTAGCTTCTTTATGAATTATAGCAATTGCTTAATTCAATTAATCTTAATTGATCAAATTCTAAATGCTCATCTAGCGTAAGGTTCATGAATTATTGTAAAGTTTTTAAATAATTCAACGTTGAAAAATTAATCAAAAAAAATCAGTTATCTTATAATTCATGGTTAATCCATATTAAGAGCTTTCAAATCCTTAGATTAACTATTTCACTATATTATTTTTCTTTCTTGCTATTTACTTCTATGTTTTGCTTTTTTTAATACATTTAATTTAATTTTGAATTAAATCCCCTAAATTTGGTTTCATATTAATTTTGTTTTGCATTGCATTTTATTTGAATTCTATCTAGTATTTTGTTTGAGTTGCATTTTATTTGCATCCCTCTGGACAAGTACCAAAGTCTCACTAGCTTTGATTTGAAAATTTTCTAGTGATAGAATTGATTTTTGTCATCAAAAGTCACATGCAAAGCTTGTGAGGTGCCATGCTTTTTGGCTAAATTTTATCATTTTTTTAATTTTCTAAGATTTTTTTATTGATTTTTGGGTTCTATGTTGTCGTAGCTTTTGTTCTATGGTGGTCTCATAATTTTTAAAAATATCTAAATAGGTTAATTAGATGTGTTTTGAGTAATTTTTCATAATGCATTAGTATTTTGACATTTCTATGTTTTTATAGTTTTGCCTAGTATAATCTATTGTAGGGTAGTGCATGACTAAGAGAATTACCAATAAATTATTAAAGTTTAATTTTAAAATAGATAGGACTTTTCATTTCCTATGTAAGAGTAGAAATACGTGTAGTTCTAGCATCCCTACCCCTTATTTTTAACTTTTTGATAATTCTGATAACATGGCAAATAATAACAGAACATTAAAGGAATTGGTTGCCCCTATTGTTACTTACAAAACTTTAGGCATCTAGTATCCTAAACTTAGTGTTGACTTTGAACTTAAATTTGGTCTAATACATTTGCTTCCAAGATTTTATAATCTTGCAAGTGAGGATGCTTATAAGCACTTAAATAAGTTCTATATGGTTCACTCTACCGTGAAACCTTAAGGCATTTTAGAAGATCACATTAAACTAAGGTCATTCCCTTTCTCACTTACTAATGTAGCCAAGGACTAGTTATATTACTTGCAACCAGGTTTTATGGCTTGCTAGAATGACATAAAATAGCTATTCCTTGAGAAGTTTTTTCTTGCATTAAAAGCTACTACAATCAGAAAAGAAATTTATGGCATAAGCTAGATGAGTGGTGAAATATTATATGAATATCAGGAAATATTCAAAAAGTTATGTGCAAGCTATCATCATCACTAGATTAGTGAACAACTCTTTATCCTATATTTCTATGAAGGACTTCTTCCTATGGATAGGAGTATAACTAGTGGCATATTAATGGATAAACCCTTTATGACAGCAGGAGATTTGATTACAAACATGGTAGTGAATTTCCAACAATTTGGCACTGGAATTATAGATTTTACTATTAGTGTGAATGAGGTAAATTTTTCCCATTCAAATTAGCAAAGATTAGAGAATAAAATAAATGAATTAACTTTTTTAGTTAGGAAAATTGCAATAGGATAGCAATAGCAAATACAAGCCCTTCTCCCTACTAAACTTTATGAAATTTGCTCATGTTCAACTTATCCAACTAATTTGTACCCTACATAACAAGATGATGAGTATTCTCCTTAAGCATATGCAACAATCATTTTCCTCAGTAAACCACAATACCAATAGTAGCCTAATCCATATCAATACCAATAACAGTAGCCTAACTAGTATCTATAGCAAGCTCAATTCCTTGGTTGGAGAGATAACCAAAATTTTAGATATAACACCAATTCTAGTTAAATTTAGCATCCTCTTCTTACATATAATAGATTGCAATATATTCCTATCCCTAAGCCAGATTCAACTTTAAAATCTTCTCGACTAATATTTGAAGAATTGGTTAAGTAGATGGCAACAAATAACCTAGAATTCCAATAAAGAATAGAGTCCACAATCACTAATTTGCAAACTCAAATTGATCAATTGTCTTCTATAATAAGTGAGCTCAAAGTACAAGGTTCAAGTCAACTATCTTCTAACAATACAAGAAATAAAGAAGTTGTGAATACCATTACACTAAGAAGTGGCAAGCAAATTGATAAGCCTTCATCTTTACAACTAAATATAAGCCACAAACCAATAGGCAATCAACTAAAAAGGATAAACTATAAATAACTAAAAATAAAGATAAAACATGATAGAAATGAAGTAAATTCTTTTCCTACACCCCTACTTCCTATTGATTTTCCTATTCCCCTTCCTTTTCCAAAAAGAGTTTTTTCATAAAAGAAAATTGAAGATAAAAATTAAATTTTGGAGTCCTTTAGAAAAGTAGAAATTAACATAATTTTGTTAGATTTCATAAAATAAATTCCAAAATATGCTAACTTTTTGAAAAATTTATGTATTAATAAAAGAAAATTAAGCAATGGTAAGAAAGTAAATGTGAAGGTAAATGTATTTGCAATCATTCAAAGAAAATGCAAAGATCCAAGCATATTTACCATTCCATATGTTATAGGGAAAACTAGAATTGAGCATACCATGTTAGACTTAGAATCATCAATTGATGTTATGTCTTTTTCTATTTTTAATACTTTGAATTTGGTGCCTTTGAAATAAGTAAGGATGGTTGTTTAATTAGCAAATAGATTGAACATTTATCCCTTAAGTGTTGTTGAGGATATTTTAATATAGGATGATGGAATTATTTTTTCAATAGATTTTTATATCTTGGAGATGGAAAATGAATCATTTGAGGTCCTTTACCCAATCATTCTTAGCTAGCCTTTTCTTAAGATAGAAAAAACTATGATATAATGCTTGAGATGGAACATTAACCCTGGAGTTTGATAGTATTATAATTAAATTTGACATTTCTAAGGCTATGCAAGACAATTTTATTTCTTTTTTTCATATTTTGGAGCTTTTATTGCATGATGTTTCTCATTCAAATTTTTGTAATTTTAATATTTTTTATTCTAATTTTTTTGTTTCAATTTTGTTATATTTGACTTTGCTATTTTTTATTCTAATATTTTTAATTATGCTATTTCTGTTGTTTTTGTTATTTTTGATTTTATTAGTTCTAAGTTTGTTCCTTCTAATTTAGATATTATTGCTATTCATGATGATATGCTTGTTGAATTCCTTAAATTTTCTAAATTTATGGATTGTGAGAATGGTCACAAGTGTAATTGTAGAGATAGTGATATCAAGTGTCATGCATGTGCTAAAATTTCTACATTTATAGGTGATACAAATGGCGTTATTTCAAAAATTGTAGGAAAATAATGATAGAGACATTCCACTTTTAAAGGAAAAGGAGCGCTTTTATATTGATCATTATAGTTATTTAACTCATCATATGAATTCATTATACAAGATAATTTTAAAAATCCAAAGAACAAGGGTGATTTAAGAATAGCACTTGGAGAACTCATGATGGATGATCCCAATTTTCAAAGCATTTCTTTGATGGATGAATTAAAGGTTGAAAATTTGGAAGCAATAGATGTAGCTAATCCTAATGTAGATCTCAATTAAAGAAATTAAATCCATGTCTAGCACAAGACATTAAAGAAAGGCACTTCTTAAGAAGTAAGTTAAGCCATTTTAGATTTGTTTTCTCTTACCTTTCTCTTTATTTAATTATCATTAAGGGCAATATGAAAATTAAGTATGGGGGGATACATTTAAGATTTGTTTTGTATTTTGTTTCTCCATATTTTAAAGTAAAAAAAGAGAAGAAAATAAAATAAAAACTAGAAATAAAAAAATTCAAAAAAGGGGTATGTTTTTCACTTATTTTTTAGTCTTTTTCAGTCATTTTAATTGCTTTTTATTGATGAAGATTTTGCATTTTTCATGAATAAGATTCAATTAAAGTTAGATAAAATTTATAACATGATTGAATGAATAATTTTATCTTTTGAAATTAATTGATGTAATAATGGATTTTGAATCAGTGAATTAAACTTGGTAACATGACCTTCCTTGTGAGATTTTAAGCATTTATGTTGAAAATTCATACTATTCTCTTTCCTTCTTATGTAATGTTCTTGCATGATTTATTTCTTTAGAACTTGCTTTAATTCTTTTTGAGATTATATTTGCACATGCATACATAAAAATAAAAAAGACGTTCTTTTTTTATTTAAGCTAAAGCTAAGTAGATAGCCTTGAGTTTTAATCATTGTTAGCCTTTTTAAACTTTAATTGCTCTTTTTTTATTAGCCTATAAGTATTTTTCTAATGAAAAATAAGTATCTTTACCTAACCTTAAGGCTTAATAGAGTATTTGAACTTTTGTGAAATAAGTCCATGTGTTGTGAAAAGTTATCATATTCAAGTTCAAAAATTGGTTAAAAAAATAAGAGAAAGAAACAAAAAATTGAAAAAAAGAAAAGTAAAAAAATAGTAAAAATATAAAAAAGAAAAAAACAAAGAGGTTGGTGAATGTTTAAATTTGAATTTAGAATGTTGTATTGAGTTATAATTGTTTATGATTGACCCATATGATTTTGATTCAAGTGATTTATTAATTTATTTAGTTTTTACCTTTTCATATCTTCTTTTTCCTTACCTTCATTACAATCTTGAATAAAATCCTTTTAATTTGTGTTGTACATGTAATTTGAAGAGTAAATATTAGATAACTAGCAAGCTTATGATAAGCTAATTTTATGGAATAAACTTAAGTGAAATACTTACCTTAAACATTAGAGTAGAATAGTGAATTTTGTGAGAATCTACCATAATTAATTTACTCTTTTTGAATGAACTTACTATGTTAGTTAGTTTAGAGTTTGTCAAGATTTTTCTTCAAGTTATGTTATATTTCTTGTTGGCTTTATTTATCTCTTGTTTGTGGAATTGTGATTTTGAAGTCTTGAAAAGTAAAGTCTTTTGTTTCTTAGTTTTGAATAAAGTTACATCTTATCCAAAGACATGCAAGAGTTAAGTGTGGGAGAATTTAGTACGTAAGAAATTATCTATATTATTTTCACCTATTTGATGTCCTTTAATGTGTTACATTTGCTCAATTTTATAGAATTGGATTTATTTTATCATTTGGGATTGGTTTTACAATATTCTAAATTTATTCAATTAATGTTAGATTTTAACATTATTTCATGTTTTTAGCTATGTCTTAGGTTGTGGATGTTGGATTAGAATGATCTTTATATCATTATAGAGCTTAAAGAAAGCCCTATAACTTTGATATTTTAGTTAAAACCTAATTTAAACTTATAGAAAGTCTTATTTAACTGAGAATTCAAAGCCTTATTTTTATCCTAGCTATGGCAACTTAGGTTTTTAGACCATATTTGGACTTACAAAAGCCCAATTAATAGGAAAATAGTACCCAAAGCTTCCTAAAACCCATCTTTATAACTTTGATGTTCATGGTTTATTAAAAATATATAGCTTTAGTAATCTTATATTAGTGGAAGTTAAACCTGTAAGAATTCACAATTGTAACTCTTGTAATTCATTGCTTTTGTAAAATAGGTTTTGGACTTCTAAAAATTAGTAAGACCCTATTCTTGTAACCCTAATAGGCATAGGACTAGGTCTATTAGGTTTTTAGGGTTATTAAATCAGATAAGTGGTAAGAACATACAGACAACTCTAGATATTAAAGAATTTAGTAAGATAATTTTTCTCTCTTCTTCTAGCTTTTGTTCTTTAGCTATGGAAGGTTCAACTTAGAGTTGATTCAAGGATTTTAAGGCCCCTCTCTATTGGATTATGAGATTCTAATTTGTAATGTTGACTTCTTCTAATAAATTTTCCTTTTTTTCCTATTTCTTTATGCTGAAAGCTTTAAAACTGCATGAGTTGAATGTTAATTTGGTATAATTAGTGTCCATCCTTGTAATTTCTAATCTTTTGATGTTTTTATGTTAACTTATGGTTAGTTAATTGTGGTTTTACACATAGGATAGAGGGTTGACATATTAATTTAAAAGTTTTTAATTTAATTTCTTAATTTAACTAAATTTTATTTTTAAATCAAAATTTTATTTTTAAATCAATTTTGATCTAGCTTCTTTATGGATTATAGCACTAAAATCCTTAGATTAACTACTTTATTATATTATTTTTTTTCTTATTATTTTCTTCTATGTTTTGTTTTGCTGAATACATTTTATTCAATTTCAAATTAAACTCCTTAAATTTGGTTTTATATTAATTTTGCTCTACATTGTATTTTATTTGAATTCTATCTAGCATTCTATCTGAGTTGAATTTGCATTCTTTGCTCTCTTTTTTTTAGTTCATAAAAGCCTAACAATTGTATGATCATTATTAGTAAATCATTTGGAAAATTTATTTCAAGGGATCACTAAAGGTATGACTTTATTTGTCATCATTTATTACATTCTTTTTAGTAAACCAGTATTAACCAAGTTTGACATGTAGCCATACATGTAATCAGAAATCAAGGGCTTGCCTTTAGGTTTTCAAAGTTTTTACAGTGTTTACTTCTTGTTTCATAGGTCAAAAAAATTTTCTTTTAAGATGTTGGTTCTAGTTCTACTTCTTCACTTATGTTTGCCAACATTTTCTTTTGGTCAAATTGTTAATCTTTATTTTAATTGCATTTACTCATTTTTTTACTTTGATTATGTTTTCTAAAATGAGAAATTTCTTTTCCTTTTTGTTTAAAATGCTTATTTTCATTTTTGATTGATTGTGGATGAGAAATTCTTGTATATTCCAATTATATATATATATATATATATATATATATATCTTTAGTTATATCTAATAAATGAAACATAATTGTTAACTTCTACAATTTTTAATGTTATAGAAATTGAAAAATTAAATTTTTAACATGCAAAGATCCCATAAAGTTGACAAATGGATAATAAAATTGACATTGTTCTTCATTTATTGGGCATAACTAAGAACAAGCATTATAATTGGAATATAAAAGAAATTCTCATTGTGGACATCTTTTCTTTAGTTTTTGTTATATAGGGATTGTTAATCTCCATATCTTCTAAGTGAAGGCTAGCTATTTTCACCTTTTTAATTTAAACAAAGAGTCATGCTAGTGTTTTTTTTTGTAAGAATAAAGGACTAAAGCCTAAAAAAAGCCAAAGGAACTATTGCCTAAGGGTACAAGAGTAGTAACCCTCAAAATATCACCAAGCAACAAGTTACTTAAACTTTTAAAAGTCTATCAATAATGTTCAACCCTAAATCATGTTTGCAAGCTATAATTCATAAGCCAACATATTTATTTCTCTCTTTATAGGTGTGAAACACTTTCACTTGCTAATCCTGTTGAATATGAAGCCTACACTAAATAAACATATGATGATGGTTCAAAAAGGCATTGTTTTCACTAGATAGAAGAGAAGCCAAAAGTTTAGAATCTAACTTCAGGATCACCTTTTTATAGCCTAGCTATTAAGCCAAGTTTAAACAATGAAACACCCCATAACTTTGCTACAAAAGAAGAATAAATACCTAAATTCCTAATGAAATCAAAAATTCAATTTCCATCACCTTTTTTCACCATGCCTCTATATCCTACAAAACTTGGCTTCAATTTAAAAATGCCATCAACATTACAGTTGACTCACTTTTCAAGCAAAGGAACCCACCTAATCTCTAAATGAGCTTACTTTAGCTATTGTTTTATAGAAATAGTCATGGAGTTAATAGTTATAACGTTTTGTGCATAATTCATCATTATGCTAGCAAGATGATTAAGCCACTAAAAGTTTAGCACAAAGATAGATTTATTCCTCCAATACCATATCAACTCCATAGCAATACCCCATATCATTGCCCAATCAAAATCGAGGCACTTACCTCATTAATCTGATAGATTAACCTAGAACCATTTCTTATCTTGCAAAACAAAAAAATTAACTCATATTTTTAACATTAATAGAATTTAACCATGTACCTCAAGCCTCTAGACTATCCCTCAATGCATGCATCATATTTTCACTAGCATTGTTGTAAACAAAGTATAGAGTATATCCTAGTCCTCATGCATATCTAGCTTTATTAGTAAGTATACCATTGTCCATGAATTTTTAAAGAAAAGTATGATTCTTTCTAAACTAATCCTAATGCCAAATCCTTTCTTATAAGCGATCTGGATTGCTTTGAGGTGTAGAAACTAGATTAAAGTAGGCTAACTTTATACTAAACTCATAACCAATATAGCCTTTCTAAACCAAAATATCTTATTCTAAATGCATTGTTGGAGTTGGCATGGCTAAAATTCAAAGAATTGTCTCCCAATATATCTAAGAAATTAGATACTAATATGCTATTGGCCCTTTGAACTACAAAATCCAAGACAAAAGCTTGCATTAAAAAATGTGGGATAAGTTTAAATGCTACATCCTGCAAGTAAGCTACCTAATTGTCAGACCAAAACAAAGTAGAATCTCCAACGTTAATCAATTTAGCAAAGCTTTACATAACTTTTGGCTATAACTTACTTAAACTTTTCCAAAAATAAGAATTAGAGTTTTTAGTCATGATGCTGTTAGTCCAAGAATAGCTTTTTGATATTTACCTTTCATAAAATTAGTTCATAAAGCAATCACTATAGAAAATAACATCCAAACCAATTTCATTAAACAAAAATCATTCATTTTATGAAAGCTTAGATCTTTCAAATCACACATCACATCCTAAGAGGTAATATAAAACTTTCTATCATTAATAATATAACCTCAAACTAAAGCTCTCTAAATTCTTTCAATCTTTTTAAAAGTGATTCTAGGAATGCTCAAGGCTTGCATGGTGTAAGTAAGGATATAACCTATAATTAATTAGGCAAGGACCATCCTCTGAATTGTCAATACACAATTCATCTTCCAAACAATGAATGTATCATAAACCTTCATAACAAGGTGTGAGAAAGTGTGTTCAGTAATTTTTTTGTGGATTAAAGACATACCAAGTGATATACCTAAATCAGAAGACTTGAAGAAACCATATCTAGTCAAAATCATATTTTTCACATCCAAATGTGCAATTCTCTAAAAGAAAATATTAGATTTAGCATGGATAGCTCTTTGATTAGATGTTTAAGAGAAATAATCCAAACAAGCCATGACAATTTCAATTTGTTGAATAGATGCCTAGCTAAATTAAAATAGATCATCAACAAATACAAAATGAGAAATATTAGGACTATTACACCTAGCCTTAATGAAATTCACTATTTTCTATCCATAGCCTCTAAGATAATATGAGATAGTTTATCTATGCAGGGAACAAACAGTTAAAAGGAGAGAGGATCTCTTTGTCTAATCCGTTAAGAAGGAAGAGAACTAATAATTTTACTTCTATTCCATGAAAAATTAAAAGAGTTTAAAGTAATATAATTCCTAATAAGGGAAATAGTGTTTACATTCAACTGAATTTGATAAAAAAAACCCTCCACAATGAACCTTAAATTCAAATAATCACACGCCCTCTCAATATTAACTTTAATAACAAAAAAAACCTTTTTCCCCTTATTTTTCTTATGGAATGAATCATTTCTCAAATGTTTACAATATTATAATGGATGCATATTCTTGAAACAAAGCTTACTTGGAAAGGTGAAATCAATTGTAGAAAAAAATTATTTGAACTTACTTGCTATGATTTTAATGACACATTTGTAAATCATTACAAATGAAGATTAGACTGAATTGGTTAATAAACTCCAATTTATCCAATTTTAGGATTAGATAAATAAAGGTTGCACAAAATCACAGACATATTTTCCAGCAAGATGTCAATTTTTCTTGTAAAAAATAGTTAGATGCCATCTTCTCACAAAGCTTTTTTAGCTCAATGGAAAACATGGCTTTTCTAGCTTCCTTATAAGAGATAGTACCATCTAACAATATATTTTTAGAGTTTGATAAAATAGGTTAAGAGATTACCATATTAGAAGGCATACTATCTTCAAGATCCTGCTGGAAAAGATTCTTATGAAAATTCTAAACAAGTATCTCTAATTCTTATTTACCATTCATCTAATTTCCATTTGTTGTGTCACATAACATATAAATTCTATTCCAATTTCTTCTCACAATGGCTTTAATTTGATAATACCTAGTATTATGATCCCTTTAGGTTAACTAGATGGCTCTAAATTTCTAGTGCCATAACACCTTTTCTTGAATAAGGGTTTTAGCAGATCATTTCAAGCTAGTGTTCAAGCTTTCTTAGATATAAATTTGATTGTCATTCTTAGGATTCTTGTATCCTAGACTTTCTTGCTAGAATATTTTTTTCCTTTTCCTAATATAACCAAATATATTTTTATTCCAATCTCAAAGGTTTGAAATAAGAAATTTTAAATCCTTTACAATATTTGAGCTTGCCCTTCAAACATTATGGAGAAACTACTAAAAATTATCCTAAGTTAACAAAGCTATTTCAAATCTGAAAGGCCTTTTCTCAACAACAACTTTGTCTCTATAAAGATTGAGCAAAATAGGGTGGTGATTTAAGAAAACCCTCAAAACTAATTTGATATATGCCTTATAGAACTTTGAACACCAATTAATAAAGCACAAGCCTCTATTCAAATTTTCAAATAGTTAAGGGTAATCAAGGAGTTTTAGGCCCTTCCAAGTAAGTCTACCTCTATGTATTTCAACTTCAACAAGGTTACAATTATTGATCCTATAATTAAAAATATTAGCTTGATGTTAATTAAAAGGTGCATCCATTTTCTTCTCATTCAAAGATCTTATGTCATTGAAATCCCTCTATAATGCACTAGGATTCTATTATATCACTATCAATATTAAATAATTGCTCCCATAATAGAGTTTTCATTGTAGAATTTGAATTAGAATAAATAAAAGTAATGAACTAGCTATTACTAACATCTTAATGAACTTTCAAGTGTACAAATTGAAAGTTCACTATAATCACTTCCAAAAAAATTCTTTAACTTTTTCAAGTAACCTAAATATCTCTTGAGAAATGATCCCCTTCCACTAACTCCCATCTATTTAATCCCATAGCATTAAAAATATTTCCCACTTTGCTTCTAGCAATTATGAACTCCAGAAGTGTCAAAATTTTTGGGTTATAACTATCCATCAAAGTTTGAATCTTATTTATAAACTTTTTTTTCCTACCAGCTCTATAATTCTAATCTTTCTAATCATTAAAATAAATAAAATAAAAAGACATGAGCTTGAATTCTAATCATGCAAGGTCTATGGCCTCCACATTCTTTCTTATAACCATATTAACTTGTTACACCAATGCACTCACATCAATTGCCAAATTGCAACAATTATTTGCCATTCTATCTAGAAGGTTCTCATCCATACATATGTTTACTTATGAGGAATAATATTCTCCTTTTTCATATGGAAATTGTTATGCAAAAATAGTGCCCCACATTAATGGCCAAATGAGTTTTAAGATTTTAGATATTTTAGGGTGCACTGATGAAAAAAACCTTCACCTATTAACATTTATTAAAAACTAAACCTGTGGGTGTGAGGCATTCAAATTATTTACTATTATCTTCTCCTAGCACCTTACAACTCTAATTGTACTGGTTTGCTTTAGTTGTCACTTACTTCTTTTATGGACTTGACCTATAAGAATTCTTATATGGCATTCTTCTTGTCATCTCACCATTCATAAGCTGCCTTATTGCAAACATGATATCATCATGTAGAATTTCCATACAATCCTTCTCATTCTCTTTAACACCCTCATCCTCAAACATCTTATTATTCAACACAACAAACTAAAAGCTATGATAATTTTCAAGGTTTTATTTTTTATTAGCACCCTTTCTAATAACTTTGGACTCTATACATTCAAGTGACCTTTTTTTGTGCTAGGTAATCATCCATCTGCCATGCTTCGCTTAATTATTTTGGACTTGCCTATTCTCCCTCTATTTATTACCCCATAAGTCTTTCACATCATTACTTAACTTTGCTTCTTTCATCAAGTCCACGTATTGTTTAGTACAATGACTATATTTTTCAAAAATCATATGAAGACTCTTGTATTGAATGAAATATATTTTCCCTTGTATTGAACACTCAAATAGAAGTTCCTTTAACAAATCTACCTTTGCATATACGCAAGCATACTTCCTATGAACTTGATACATTGTAATGGCATCCACTTTCAAAATCTTGCTAACTCTATTACCCAAGAAAGTCAGAGACTTCTTATCATCTAGGATATGAATCCATACTTTAACTTTTTTCATGATAACTTCATGTAGGTTAAAATTTAGGTTCTAAGACCTAACTATTAAATAATAATCAAATAATAACTAAGATTTCTAATGAAAGTAAACTTATAATCCATAAAAGTGCTAAAATTTACTAGATAATATTCATTTAATAGATCAATGGTATCCATAATTCCATCCCAAACCTATAATTGTTGTAACTTGGATTCAAGAAATTGAAAACCAACCTTCTAGCCATAAAGCTTGATGATCAAGGTATTACACCATGGTTTGTTCAATCTTTCCTCTTCCTTTTGAGATATAACAAAATTGATCAATTTTGTGATGCCGATATAAGTTTGGAACCTAGGGTAAGTTGACAAAATCCAAGTTGTTAAATTTAAAAAGTGACAAGATACTTATAGGAATGTTAAACTAACCCCAAGTGCAGAAGGCTCTATTTTGCTCGAGGTTTGATGACATGACACTTAGTGTCAATATGCATCCCCCTATTGCCTATTTTCCAAACTTGATGTAGTTAAAAATAAATAAATTTTCCTTTCCCCTTTTTTATTTAATTTTGAAAATATAAATATATGATTTTTGCTTTGAAATTCAATATATTTTTTTATCAAAACCTATAGTTTCAAATAAAAAAAGGTCATTTTCTTTTTTATTTCATTTTATTCTATCTAATCAAATTCACTTTAAAAAAATCTTGGATTTCCATTGCTTGTTTTAATGTATTTATAATTTTTCAATTAATGTTATAATCCATGAAATGCAATAGTATCTTTATTCCATAATTATATTTGATATAATAAATATTGTACAAATAAAACAAAAAAATAAATTAATAACAATAATACTCTTAAGAATAAACAAATATAAAATTAAAATTAAAATTATATGTGTAATGATATTATCATTTTTTAATTTATTTATAACTATATATATAATTTACAGCGAAATATGGATATTAAATAGTAAAATTGATTACTCAAAATTTATATGGATTACATTGGACATAATCTACAATTTTGAAAATTATTGGGTTACACATCAAATATAACATTTGTTGCTAGTAATAATAGGTGAATCAATCAACAATTGCCAGCTCACTCAAAGTTCTAAGCTCTTATTTTGCCCAAAAACACCGTGTACATAACCAACAATATTTGACATAACCTTCCTTCATTAAAGATTCAAACATGTTCGCCTTCTCTAGTGGAGCTTTTTCCCTATCCTAACTC
Source organism: Sindora glabra (assembly GCA_020226215.1). Classification (NCBI taxonomy): domain Eukaryota; kingdom Viridiplantae; phylum Streptophyta; class Magnoliopsida; order Fabales; family Fabaceae; genus Sindora; species Sindora glabra. Next base: position 37,128 of record JAIUCU010000195.1, read on the forward strand.
TCCAAATTACTCTCACCAATTAAGGTATACTTATATGAATGCCTTCTACCCTTTGAGATCATCTCATCACACAATAAAACCTTATCATCATATATTACACTACCTTGTCTATCTCCTAACAAGGCACCACCATCTTGCTTTATTATTATTATTATTATTATTATTATTATTATTATTATTATTATTATTATTATGCACCATCATCTTGCTTTTTTAGCTCATAAGAGGATTGCGTTCTACCATCAACGTAAAAAGAAACCCTCGCAAACCTTTTTTAAAATTTAATAATAATAAAAATAATAAATAATATTGAAATTAATTTATCACCACTAACAAATTTTAAAATTAATAAATTCATTTATTATAAAAATAAGAAAGAATAAAATTTAGTGAAATAGTTTAAATTTAAATTTATATAACTGCATTAAAATTACCTAAATATCTTCAATTATTGTATTACTTTTTAAAAGTTTTTTAATCCACGTCATGAGAAAGTTAACAATTCCCTCTTATTTAATTTGAGTATGACCTTACCGTAAGTTGACAAAAAGATTCTCACAAATATAGGATCTTATATTTATGGTTATAAAGTATTCAAAAATAAAAAAAATATTTTATTTATTTAATGTTTTTTACATGAAAGAAAATAATGTCCACTATCTTAAAGTGGATATTGTATTCCTTTGTTACCATGGAGTGGAGTCTTTTACCCATACACAAACAAACGATTTTTTCTTAGGAAATCTCTTCCAATAAAACAATGGAAGCCTAGATTCCGAATTCTTCCTTGTAAGATTAGCATTACTCGTTACAATAATAACAAAATAGCTCAAAAGAGGATCAAAGCTGTATCAATATTTCAGTATGACAAAAGAAAAATGTCCATATGGAGTAACTTCCTAGGTATCGCAAAGTTACAAAGCCCTTTTAATCGATGATAACTTGCCTATAATATTCATTGAAAATCAAACAAATGAATTACTTAAAACTCGAATTAAATAAGCACAATTTAGAATCTGTTTATTTGGAGGGAAAATAGTTTTAATTTTCATATGTTTGGGCATTCAAAAAAGCTGATCAACTAAAAATTAAAATTCAATCAATTAAAATTCAATCAACCAAAATTTTATATTAATTTTTCAGAAAGCAACTTCCCAATTAAAAAATGAAATTCATCTTCCGCACGCTCATTGCTCTCTGTCTCTCATGTCCAAAGCCCTCTCGCTCTACCTTCTTGCCTTGTTTGCGACCATTCAAGGCAACTGCAGCTTGAGATTCTTTTAATCCTTTTTTTTATTACCTTTAATAAGAAGTATTAATTTTACGTGTTTACTTGATCTTTACATTACGAATAATAATAATATAAAAATATATTATTTTTGGTAAACCGATCAATAGCATATGTAATTTATTTATTATTTTTTTTTTATAATTCATCTTGTGACATTATGTTACTCAAAATTATTAAATTGTTTAGAAATAGTGTTATTCGCGTACAATATTAAAAAAGTCATGCCATTTGTCATAATTTTTTATTTTGAATATAAAATCTTTATTTTTTATAAAATTGTATAAGTGCTAAGATATGAGTGCCACTTTTTTTTAATAGTCAAAATTAATAATTTTGATCATAAAATTATAAAGCACGAATAAAAAGGGTTCTTAAATTATAAATAATTATAAATTCATTTCTAAAAGTTAATATGTACAAATAATATTACTTTTTTATGAAAATAATTTTATTCTTAGATAATATGATTAGTATATAAAATTATATGTATACTATCATTTAAGGATAGAATTATAACTATATATAATTACAACATTTTATTTGTAGATATTTGTTTGTCAATTGAGCCTAGGCATATATTACAAAAGATGACTTAAAAAATATTTAACTTGTGAACTTTTTTCAATAAAGAGAAAACAACTAGATAAATTTACGAAAATCTATTAATATCTATCAGTTAGGAAAACTAAGCTATATTATAATCTTGGTACTTTATAAATAAAGATGTGTTAACTATTAATTAATTACTTGATACAACTTTAAAAATTATGACATATTCTAAAATCACATACAAGAGCAAATGATGTAATATTGTACCCTTTTTGCATTAAAATGTGAGTATAACAAATTTAATGCAATTTAAATATTATTTTAATGTAATGTTACATCCACTTTGCCTTTACTTTATTGTATTTTAAGCAATCATTGTTGTCAATTACATTTTCGTTAGAATATTATATTTTAATTATGATCTTATTTTGATAAAATAGGTAAATTTTATTTTTTTATTTTTTAAAATTTATAAAAAATTATAACTTTTTTTAAAAAATATTTTAAAGTTATTTTTCAAGATGTGACCTCTTTTATTGATAAAAATGTAAATATTTACTTTCATATTTAATGTAAGCAAATATAAAGATATATTTTCTTATTAGTATATGTTTATTATAAAATTATTTTCATAAAATTAAACATATTTAAATTTTATTTAGAAGAAATTAATTTTTCTTTATACACTAGACACCAAAAAAAAAATTTCTTTATGCACCAATCAATAGAAAATCAATTCACTTTTCAAAAATATATTTTCTTAAGAAAACATTTTTCAAAAATTTCATTTTCCTCTAAACCAAAGGAACCCTTAATCTTATCACGATATAATCTTATGACCATATCCTTTTGCTGCAACGTGAAGACAAAATGAAAACAAGGAGGTAGCATGACAAGTTCTAATCTACAAAACTGGCCTGTTATAAATCCAGGCTATTTGCAAAACAATGTTGAGAACTTTGGAGATTACTCGATCCTTTCAAACTTCATCCTTCCCTCGTCTAAGCTGGCCACAGGCTTCCTTTTCTTCGATAATTTAACAGAATTTTGAAGTCCATTTTGCTCATCACTAAACTGAGCTGCTGTTCGAGCTCGTAGTTCTTCCAAACTTTCACCTTCCTTTGCTCTCTCTATCACCTGAAAATTACATGGGCCGTTAGTTGTTCTTGACTGTATCAGGGAGCTCTTGCCAGCAAACCCTCTAGAACCAAACACTAAAAAGAGCGGAGAGAAGGGCCAGAATCACAGTATAGACAATAAGCTTATATGAAAATGCTGAAAATGTGCAATTTAAATCCACCTACCAGATGCCTGCCATAAAGGTGGGTGTTCGAAAGTGCTTTGAGTGCGTTTTGTGCCTCCTGCTGTGTAACATACTCTACAAATGCAAAGCCTCTATGACTTCCAAACTTCATGGGCAACCTTAGGCTCTTAACCTGCATAGTTATAATTATCAAACACTTCACGAGTCAGCAGAAAGCAAGGCATGGTTAAATCAGCAAACCAAGTCTTTACAAATCAGTCAGAAAATGAACTACAGTCTCACAATGCTAAGGCATACCACCACAATCAAAAAGAATAGATTCACACACAACATAGCAACAATGGCTCAGGATTTAAAAACAACCCAGAACCACTTAATACATTATCCTAATTAGAGTGAGCTAATGCCGTGAAACTCCAGGTCCATTGTTGTCACCTCCAGATTGCAGGACATAGCAAGTCCATTATTTTTATGATCTCATCTGATGCAAGTGTACTCACTTATAATTTCATTTTAAGCAGAGGTATTCCAGGGCACAGTTTTTCCTTTATCCCATGTCCATGTGGTATGTTTAAATGATGCAAACTTTTGTGAACTATATTATAATTTGCATTCATAATTTTTCAATATATATATTTAATTGTTAGACAATAATGTAAATATCTGTAATTGTTGTATCTAGAAGGTTCAAGAATTAGCTGTAGGTTCTAGAATAGCTAGCCCAGGGCCCACTACTACTTGTATATACAAGTGTATCATTGATCAGTTTTACAATAAGAAATACTTTTCCTCCATGTGTTCTCTCTACTTTCACATGATATCAAGAGCTAGGTTACATAAACCCTAGTTTTCAAAATTTTTTCATCTTCCAGCACTGCCACTGTTCAACCTCATCGCTGCACAGCTGCCACCACTTGCCTCAGCATTCCTCCTCCGGCCTCCTACCAGAGTTCTGCTGCCAGCAAGCCCTACATGCGTTGTCATGCACAGCTTGTTCTTAGTAATCCATTGCTGTTACTTCTCTGATTTGCTGCTCCACCATGTGTTTGTCATCACCACCAGCACCATTGAACTTGCCATCCCTTCGCCAGTCAATTACCAAAGTTTTGCCAACAACCAGAGTTGCACACACCCACGCGCTCCACCTCAATCTGTTGCCCCTAAACTTTTCCAGCCTTGATCTGTCTTCTTCAACAAGCGTAGGTTCTCACAGCCATATCACTGTAATCAGCCTGACCCATTCTACCAGATCCAATTGTCCCACTGCCATCTCGGGCCAACACACGCCGACATGACACCACAGCCTATAAATTCTCCATTGGGTTTTGTTGATTTGGTTTTCCAGTTCTTCTTTGCTGTTTTCCACTGGTTTCTCGTTTGGTTCTCATACTTTTGCTCTTTGCAATATTTCTGGTTCAATCATGTTTGGTGATAATTCTATTGCCAAGTTTGGTTCTCTAACTAGGACTTCCACTCCTCCCATTGCTACTAAAAAATTGTTGGGTTCTTCTAATTACATTCCTTGGTCAAAATCTGCGGAAAAATGGTGCCAAGGTCAAACGTTGAAGGATCATCTGACCACTAAACCTGCTGATGTGAAAGAGGATGATAAGGCTAACTAGGACACAGCTGATACATTATTGTGTTCCCTTTTGTGGCAATCTATTGATCCTTCTCTATATAATATTTATACTGCATTTGACAATTGTTATGATCTATGGACACAGGCTAAAACATTTTATACTAATTGTCTCTCTTTGATTGCGGATAACTTGATGCCTCTCAGACAGCGAATTGAACAAGGAATGACAATTCAGGATCTCATTGGACAAATGTCTTCTATTAAGTCTAAGTTCAATACAATGCTACCTACTGGTAATTAAGGCTACCAAGGAGTTGGTACTCTCGCTGCTTTGGGTTCTAATCATGCTTCCGTTTGAGATTACATTCTGGCTAGTTTGCTCTGAATCTCCTCGCTTTTACTCCACCCTTTCCCAACGTACTCCTGTATCCAAAGTGTTACCCATTCCTTATAATCCTCCTATTTTTTCTGTGATTGCATCCGAGGATGCCTCATCTTCTGTGCCCCTGCAGCTATATCATAGACACTACACCACAAATTCCACCTGCTCCTAGACCTACACTTGCTTTAGATACTCCTGCTGATCCAGCGCCTCCAAAATCTCTACTTGCCTTGAGCCTATCATCTGATGATCAGTTTCCCATTGCCATTCGAAAAGGTACATGTTCCACACGCAACCCTCATCCTTTTTATAACTTCCTCAATGACCATTGTTTCTCAACACCATATTACACATTTCCTTCATCATTATCCTCGTGTCCATTCCTAAAACAACCAGTAAGGCACTTTCCCATCCAAGATGGTGATAGATTATGGTCAATGAAATGATTACTTTGCATAAGTAATGGTACTTGAGAATGTTCCATTGCCACCAGTAAATTTCTTGTTGGTTGTAACTGGATTTATACTTCTAAAGTTTGCCCTCATTGATAGGTTAATTGGCTTAAGACCTGATCCGTTGCCAAGAGGTACACACAGGTTTATTGATTGGACTATGCTGAAATTTTTTCTCCCACGGCTAGGCTGTCCTCTGTTTAATCATTTCTATGGTTTTTATGTATAGTTGGTCATTGCATCAGTTGGACATTAAGAATGTCTTCCTTCATGGCGAGCTTCGAGGGATACCTATATGGAGTAACCTTCTAGCTTTGTTGCTTAGGGGAATTTTGGTATGGTTTGCATGCAATCTCCACATGCTTAGTTTGGATGTTTTAGCACAATTATCCAGGAGTTTGGTATGATTCAGTGTGAATCTAATGACCTTATTTTCTACATACATACATCTTCAAGGCAGTCCATTTACTTGGTTGTCTATGTTGATGATGTCATTATTGGGAGTGATTAAAATGGAATTAGCCAACTCAACGCACATCTATTCAGTCATTTTCAAACTAAGGATTTGGGGATTCTAAAATATTTCCTTGGCATTGAAGTCGCACAATCCAGGTCTGGTATCATCATTTCTCAAAGGAAATATGCCTTGGACCTTTTGGAAGAAACTAGTGAATTGCTACCCCATAGATTCTCCTAGGGATCCCAATACAAAACTTGTTTTGACATAGAAGAAGCCTCTATCTGATCCTGCAAGGTACTGAAGATTGATTGAGGAACTGAATTATCTTACTATTATGCAGTCAAATATCTCTCTTGTTAATGTTGTCAGCTAGTTCCTTCAGTCTCCATGTAACAGTCATTGGGATGCAGTGATTCAAATTTTGAGATATAAAAGGTTACCTAGTCAAGGGTTATTGTATGAGAACAAGGAACTTACTCAGATGATTGGATATTCTGATACAAACTAGGTAGCATATTTGTCTGACAGACATTCCACGTAAGGGTATTGTGTCTTTGTTGGTGGTGATCTTGTATCCTAAAAGAGTAAGAAGCAAGAGGTTCTATCCAGATCAAGAGCTAAAGCCAAATACTGCACTACGGCTCAAGCAACCTGTGAGCTTATGTAGATAAAACAATTGATTCAAGGGTTGAATTTTACAGAGGTACCTAAGCTGGAGTAATTGTGTAATAATCAAGCTGCACTTCATATTGCATCCAATCCAGTTTTTCATAAGAGGACTAAATATATCAAGATTGATTGTCATTTCATTGGAGAAAAAGTGTTATCTGATTGCATTGTTACTAGCCATGTCAGTCAAATGACCAACTTGCTGATATTCTTATTAAGTCCCTTAGAAGTCCTCACATTGAGTACATTTGCAACAAGCTTGGTACATATAATCTATATACTCCAACTTGAGAGAGAATGTTTGACAATAATATATATATCTGTATTTTTTGTATCTAGAAGGTTCGAGAATTAGCAGTAGGTTCTAGAATAGCTGGCCCAAGGCACATTACCACACTTGTATGCGTGTATCAAAAATCAGTTTTACAATAAGAAATATTTTTCCTCCACATGTTCTCTCTGCTTTCACATTAACTCACTTTTAACTATATTCGCAAGTTGTGACTTCTAATACAAGAACCAAAAATGGAGTTTAATCAAGCAAGCATGTCAAGTATCCACTAGTGTCAAATTCTTAAAGCAAGAGTTCTTAAATTCAAAGGTGCAGCATGTCACATTTTTTAAAGAACTTCATTGTGAGTAATTGAGCACACCGTCAAGGTGATCCAGTACCATCTGGTACAATAATGTACGGTTTATTCTAGAATCCTCAGTCCTAGTAGTCCACACTGAATAATGCCAGAAGTTTTTGTTCGTGGAAATTGGGAATAGATGCAATTATGCACTGGATGATATTTGGGACAGACCAAATGACTATTATTAGCCACAGATTTTACATTTATAGAAATAGATGCATCAATATATACCTTGGACAGGTGAAAAGAATGTCTACTGTAGAAGAATTGAGTGCAAATTAACACTTAAGATACTGAATCACCTGGCCAAATGGGCTAAATAACTGTCTCAAATCCTTCACTGTTGCCTCAAAAGCTACATTTCTCACAAGTAATTTTGTTGAACTCTTGCCTTTCTCGATGGTTTCCGTACTTGCCCATCATCCTTGACATGACAAAGTTGTAATCTAAGAGCATGCCCATCCAGAACAGTCGCCTGGGGGGGGGGATACATCACGATCACAATTATGATCTTCAAATGCCAATTGCATGCAAAGGGTGTGTGATTCAAATGGGTACAATACCTGTAAATCTCTGCAAACATCTGTGGCAGTCTCCACTGAATCGAACTCAATAAATCCAAAACCCATGGAAACATTTTTCCCATTTTTCAGATGCTTCTTCACCTGCTTGTGACAACAGCATAGAAAACAATGAAAAAGAGATAAGATCAAAGTAAATTTGCAGAGTCTGGATTTGAGGAGAGCACTGGAATTGAATTAGAGGTTGTCTCTCATGGTAGATTTATGTTATCATTAATGTTCAACCTAAAACTTGGTTTGGGCGTAGGTATGGTTTGAGGCAAGGTGGCCCTCTTATCCATTTTTTTTTAACCCCTTGAGGGGCATTTTTAAGCTAAAGGCTTCTTAGAGGATAGAGGATGGAGTATTTCAAGTCCTGAGCCTTTTTATAAAGCAAAATGGTGTCAAAAGGTCCATATAGCCTAACCATCAAATGAGACTAGGCTTGGCAGCTGTAATTTCTTCTTAAAGTATTAGAAAGGGTTAAATTTAAAGATTTCCTTGTTACTAATGCAATGGCACCTGATGGAGTTGGAGCTTGTCCCTCATATTGCCCAGCTTTGAAAATTTGAACTTGGGCAGGGACGCTGATGAAACTAATTGTTTTT